>BLBF01000094.1:3079220-3094959 GCA_015471245.1 Laticauda colubrina | reverse complement strand
GAAAGAAAGAAAGAAAGAAAGAAAGAAAGAAAGAAAGAAAGAAAGAAAGAAAGAAAGAAAGAAAGAAGAAAATGCAAACCTGAGGTGCACTGACAAAAGTATATATGTGATAATCAAGGAAAACCACTGTTCCCTTTCACTCTGTGTTAGCCAGTGTATCTAGAATAGTGTACTTCATATTGGAACCATATTTTAGGAAAGACATTAACAAAGTGTAATGTGTTTTTCATGGAAGGAAGATAAGGAACCTGCAAGGCAAAACTGATGAGGAATAGTTGAAGGCAATCAGAATGATTAGCCTAGAAGAAAAAAATAGAGAGTGGGGAGATGTGATAGGTGTCTGCAGGTATTTGAAGAGCTGACATCATCAGAATTGTTCAGAAGATTGGACTTCTGGTTGCTCATCGTCGATGTCAGGGCGAAATCCACAATCGTGTGCGGTTTCATTTCGAGTTCACTTGTTGGAAGGTCCCAATTGGGACCGGAACTACCCTGGTGGTTGGTTGATGAAGAAAGGATGGTTGAGGGGAATCACAACTCCCCTCCCTGACCAGAAAAACCCCTTCCGAAGGCAAGTTGCAGCGGTGGTCTAAAATGACCACCATGAAGACAAGGGGCAGTCCAGGAAACTAAGATTGTGCTGGAGTGGAAAAGCAACAAGTGGAGTGTGAACCAGGCAAAATACATGGACTTTAAGGTACCCTGGTATTAAGAATAAAAAGACTATTTGGAGGAAAGTGTGCAGAGTCAGCGACCAGAGAGAGTGAGAAGAAAATTTGAACTTTTAAAATTGGCTTGAACTATTGGAACAAATTAACTTGGAGGAGAAAATTCAGAGGGAAATATTTGACCACAAAAGGCTTGGAAATTAAATTGGATAATTATTCAATTTTGGCATTAAATAGGCATAAATAAATGCTAGAGTTGAATGTGTTGAAAAGAAATAATAACGAATAATTGAAATTAATAAAAGTTTTATAATTAAAAAAAAGAAAGCAAATTGTTCACTCTCTTCACTGGAGGTGTTTAAACAGAGTTTGGGTTGCCATTTGTTAGGAATTTATGCATAAAAAAGCAATAATTATCTATCCAAAAATCAAAGTAACAGACAGAATAGCAAAGTTGGAAGGGACTTTGAAGGTCTTCTAATCCAACCCCCTGCTAAAGCAGGAAACTATATATTATTTCAGACAAATAGTTGTCTAATATCTTCTTTAAAAGCTTCAGAACTGAAGCACCCACAACTTCTGGAGGCAAGACATTCCACTGGTTAATTGTTCTAATTGTCAGAAGATTTCTTCTTAGTTCTAAGTTGGCTCTCTCCTTGATTAGTTTCCATTCATTGCTCTTTGTTCTGCCTTCAGGTGTCTTGGAGAATAGATTGAGTCCCTCTCTTCTCTATGGCAGCCCCTTGGATATTGGAACACTCTATCACCATGATGGTGAACCTATGGCACATGTGCCACAGTTGGCATGGAGAGCCCCCCTCTGTGGGCATCTCAGCCATCACACCACACTGCTCATGCGCACACTTCCCACAGGCCAGCTGATCTCTGGCCTGCATGCGTGGCGGCGGTGTCTGCATTTCTGCTTCCTGTGGTTTCCCTGATCTCTGCAGGTTCCACCCTTCGCAGGTGCCACTCCATGGCAGAAATGCAGGAGAAAGCTAGTGTGCATTGGGGGGAGAAACTGCAGAGATCGTGAGGTACCTCTGTGCCCCATTTTGGGCCTGAAAAGCCTCCTGCACCAACCTGGAAGCCAAAACAAGGGGCAGGGGGCAGGGGGCAGGGGGCAGGGCACATCTATGAGGGGATGGGGCGCATGTACAGGGAATGCATGCATGGGGCAGGGGGCATGCTTAGGATGCTTGCATTGCATTTTGGGGATTGGGGCACATGTGCATGCATTCACTCGCTTGCACGCTCTTTGGGCATTCAGTACCAAAAATGTTAACTATCACTGCTCTATGATGTCATCTCTGGTCCTTTTCATGAAACTAGACATACCCATTCCTCCAACAATTCTTTATATGTTTTCACCTTTGGTTCCCAAAACAAATATGGTCCTTCAGTCCACTAATTAGCTATGACTCTCATAAACATTTCTTCAAAGAATGTGCTGCTGCTTACTTCTTTTTATCCAGAGTTCTTTCCCAGCATCTAATTACTATCCATTATTCTTCTAAATCAGAATATTACTCATTTAAAAATATGTATATCCATTCAAATAATAAATACAAAAATTAAAAACAAAAACAGCTTTGTTGTGTTTTAATATTAGGTTTCAAGGAGGAAATCTGTACTTTTAGATGTAGGGCATACCCAGAATGTATATCAGCAGTATACAGTATACTGAAATGAATACTTGGAAACAAAATTAAATAAAAACAAAAACACTGATACTTTTTTATGGCCAACATTTTGAGGTTGCTAAAATTCATCAGTATTCAGTGTTCTTATTTAAAATTTTTACATTTAATGGGTGAAATTTCCCAGACTTAAGACAGAAGTTTTCATGAAGTTATAGGTAGCTGTCTATAACATTGAAGAGTACACTTCATATTGAAACATTTTAGTGTGCATTTATATCAACTCTGCATTTCATTGCAGATAGAGGCTCCTTAGGAGAGTACCTTAAGACAGATTTTTAGCAAGATTGTGAGCAAATTGATTGCTTGTCAGATTATTTTTAACAGATCCTAAAATAGGCTTTCATTTGTTGCATGAGAAGTGAAATATCTTAAAGAAAAATCAGAAGACTGATTGCCTTTAATAGCAATAGCACTTAAACTTATATCCTGCCCATAGCACTTCACAACACTCTCTACCCAGTTTACAATATCAGCATTTTGCCCCCAGCAATCTGGGTCCTCATTTTGCCAATCTTGGAAAAATGGAGCCTAAATCAATCTTGAGCCCCGTCAGGATCAAAATCCAGGCTGTGGATTGCAATACTGCACTCTAACCACTGCACCACCAGAACAGTGAACACTGGTTTAGAGCATTAGCACTAACCAATGACTTGATTTTAACAAGAAAAATGGCTGGGCAAATGATATGTAATGTCTTCTACATTATTATCCTCAACAATATTTGCAAAAGAAAGCTTTTTTTTTTACTTGTGAATAGAAATTAGTTCTTAAATCCTAAATCAGCTTACACCATTATTATGCTAATTAGTGACTTAAAGCAAATTAAGTCTACATAAATAATTGAAATGAGCAATATTTCATGCTGAGTTTAAAACATCATGAAATAGTATTAGTATATCATTTAAATAAGAATTAGAAAATTTATTCAATTAATTTTATAAGTACGTTTCATTTATAATTAAATTCAATCAGAAATGTGTTCTCCTGCCCAAATTCATTCATTTGGGGAGCTCCTTTTATTAATTTATTGAAATGAATGTGTGTTTACATATTTTTATCCCAAAGAGGTCCATAGCATACTAAATCATATTTTTGACTAAAACATACACCCATTTTTAATTGTAATTTCCTGTGTTTTTAAAGGTACCTTTTATAATTCCAGTTTCAGACTGTTTTATAAAAAAATGAAATCAGAAAGTTTTTTGATTATTTTATTCAAGCAAAATAGTTTTTGATTATTTTACTCAAGCAAAATAATCATACAACTAAGGGACCTTGGGGCTTGATATGAATTACTCTATCACAGTTGATGGCTTGCATTGATTCAGTTGCATAAAAATGAACATTTCATGAGTTTCAGATGAGGGAGATACCAAAATTTGGTTTGGCACTTTTATGTCCTCAAATGATTCCAAATGGAGCTAAAATGACAGTTATCTGATGGGATGCAGCAGATTCAGTGAACTATCTTTCTATCCTAATATTTTGTTTGTAAAGAATGTATAGTTAGGAATACTTCCTATACCAAAGAGCTGATCTTGACTTCCTCTTAGCAATTAAAGTCCTGTTCTTTTGTTTTAAAAAAACTAAAGCCATTTTCTCGCTGCTTTAATTAAATTCTATTTAGTAAAGGAGGGATAATTACAGTAATTTTGTGTACTGTACTTTTATTGGCTAATAATTTAGCAAGCCCTTTGCTAATTCATACAATATTGTAATTGATGTAGTAATACATTTTGAAGTTTAAGGGGATCATCATGGGAGTAGTTTAAGAATATATATTAATCCTCTCTATAGCAGTTCTTGGAGTAGAAAAATCTTGCAGTGGTATCTTATATCTTATATCCTCTCCAACAATGTGATCTGCTTATTTTGCTTTTTCTTGACAAAAACTATTGTGGTTGTTTGCTATGTTACCCTATCCAAATGCAGTTTAGTCATTAAAGTATTCTTCAAGAAAATTTTGTATAAAGTATTGGTTGTTATTTTCTTGCTGATAGAAAATAATGAATAAATAATAGAAGCAAAACACACTGAACTATAAAAAACAACTTTTTAGCTTTTTTCATTCACACTGCGAAAAGCCTTGCAAAAATGGTAAACAAGAATAGAGGAGTGGAATGGAATGGAATTAGCATGAGCTGTTGCTCTTAGTTTCCCTTTCAGCTGCTGCATTTGCTTTGGGGTTGACTTTTTTTAAAAAAGAAGAATGGCTGTTTTAAGTTTTCTGCATTGTTTTAGTGGTTCCTAGCATTGTTCTTTTACGGTGTACTTCCCTCACTCTTTTTGAAAGCCTCTAGTGATGGAGCACCCGCAACCTCTGAAGATAAATTGTTCTATTGGTTGATTGGTCTCACTCTTAGGAAATTTCTCCTGAGTCCTAGGTTGCTTCTCTCTTTGATTAGTTTTCATCCATTGTTTCTTGTTGTGCCTTTTGGTGTTTTGGAAAATAGATTGACTCCCTTATTTTTGTAGGAGCCCCTCAAATTTCCTGACAGAACAATTAATCAGCGGAATAACTTGCCTCCAAAAGTTGTGGATGTTCCAACACTGGAAGTTTTTAAGAAGAGATGGGATAACAATTTGTCTGAAGTGATGTAGTGTTTCCTGCCTAAGCAGGGGGTTGGACTTGAAGACCTCCAAGGTCCCTTCTAACTCTGTTATTCTATTCTAAATATTGGAACAGTGCTATTTTATTGTAAGTTGGACTAAGGAGAAATTTCCTAAGGGTGAGACCAATCAAGTTGGCCATGCCCACCCAATCACATGACCACTCAGCCACACCCTCCCAGTCATTAGGGCAGAAAACCAGTTGTTAAATTATTTGAATCCACCACTGGCACAAAGCACATATATGTGTAACCAACTATGAAGACAACAATGCAATCAATGTTTCCAGTCTTTGGGAAGGGAGGGGGAAAATTCATATACTTACATGTTTTGAGATCAATTTTTTGGATACTTCTGAAAAGAAATTTTCTAAAAATATCATGACACTCTACTCCATTCCTCTTACATAAGATTTCCATTATGGCCCTTTCAGTAGAGTTTTCTGGAAACCCAAGTTCTAAAATAGATATTAGCATATGATATTATTTGCAGTTTCAGTAAGCATGAAAATGATAGAAAATACAACAAAGTATCTAATGCATCTATGTAGCTCTAACATTAACATATATTCTTGTCTGTTCAACAGTATATATAAATTATATACTGTCCTATTTACAGATGTGTGTCTTTATGGATTAAGTCTGCGTGTTTGGAGAACATAAAATACATTAAATTTTACTCGTAAAATTTGTTAAAATAAACTGGGGAATGCTGGTGTTGGAATGCTTCATTACTTTATTTATCATAAGAAATGCAAAGGAAATACTTCAAATGTCAAGAAAATGCTGGGTGTTGTGAGGTAATTGTAAAGATTAGAGGCCTTTATTTTACACACATGCAATTATCATTTACTTCAAAGGAAATCATGTGCGTTTATCTCTTAGCAAATTGCTTCTGAATAGATAAGTAGAGGAACTTAATGTTATTACCAAATTAATAAGCACTGAAAACTGGATATATTAAGAAAATGGTTCATTTTGCTACATATCTACATTAGGCAATATCTACTGATGATGCCTGCTTTAGTTAAATGTGGCTAAGATGACACTCTGTTAAACTTTAATGTGAATTTAGATACTTGCAGGTTATTTGCTGTTGAGTATCCTCAACATAAAAAAAAAAATCAACATCCTATAAGCTATACATAAACTTTCCCAGATAAGATCCTTGCTTGCATACAAAGAACACCAGTTTATACAATGGAGTCCAATATTATTGTTGTTCTCCCAATTCTTCTCAAATATTTTTCCTGATTACCTAGTTAGAAAGAACTATTGTGATCACTTGACTCCTTTCCCTAGCTGAAACAAAAACTAAAAATCAGCATAATTAAGCTTATCAGTAAAACTTAGCAATTAATCATTACAAGTAACCAAAATTCCAATTTGCAGGCCTTTAAGATACCTATTTGATATTCATTTCAGTGAATATTTATGCCAAAAAGGAATTTGAAACTAGACAAGGATTCTGTATTAGTGATGAGTACAAAATTCTGGTCTTCCTAGTTAGAAATGGAAGCCTATGCTAGAGAGAAGTTCTATAGCCAAGGAGTAAAAATAATTGAAAAAGAAAAGTGAGATATTTGAATAAATTCCTAACAGTGTCAGCAGATGGATGATGGAATAAACTCTGGTCTTTAGATATGGCATTAAAGGAGGATCCTTAAGATCACCTGACAGTGATGTTGCAGTTGCAACCTGCTCTGAGCAGGGGAATGGATAAGCTTATCATTGTCACAGTATATTCTCACTCCCATAAACAGGAGATTATAATGGGAGCTTATGGGAAAGGAACCTGTGAATTCCTAAGATAATTTTTTTTACAAGTACACGGTTGAAACAGCCTGGAGTCATCTATAAATATTCTTGTAATATCCCAGACCAGCACAATACCACTGAGAAAGAAAAACAAGAAATCCAAGAAGAAACCAGCATGTCTGCACAAAGACCTCTCAGGCAAATTGAAAGAAAAAAAGGACAAGTACAAGAAATGGAAAGAAGGACATACAACTAAGCCAGAATATCAGCAGATAACCAGAATCTGCAAAGACGAAAGCAAAGGCTCAGCACGAACAAAGACTTGAAACAAGTCAAAGATGATAAAAAAAGTTTCTTCCAACATATAAATAACAAGAAAAATCAAGGAAACAGTTGGTTCATTAAAGAGAGAAGATGGCAAGGAAGTAACAGGCAACAGAGAGAAAGCAGAGCTGCTTAACTCATTCTTTGCATCAGTCTTCATGCAAAAAGAAACCATAGCTCAACCCACCAAAAACATAACTGTAAAAGACAGACCAGAAATAAAAGTTAAACAAGCAAAAAAATAGTGAGAGAACACCTGTCTGATCTTGATGAACACAAATCACTGGGGCCTGATGGATTACATCCCAGAGTTTTAAAAGAGCTGGCAGAGGTCATCTCAGAACCACTGCATATCTTTCAAAAATCCTGGAGCACCAGAGAACTACCAGAGGACTGGAAAAGAGCTAATGTGGTTCCCATCTTCAAAAAAGGGGGGAAAAAACCAGACCCAGGAAACTATAGACCAATCAGGCAAACATCAATACCCGGAAAGATAATGGAAAAGATAATCAACAAATAGATCTGCCAACATCTAGAAACAAGTAAAGTAATAACTAGCAGTCAGCACAGGTTTGTTAAGAACAGATCATGCCAAACCAATCTTATTTCATTCTTCAACACAGTGACTAAATTAGTGGACCAGCAAAATACTGTGGACATAATATATTTAGATTTTAGCAAGGCATTCAAAAAAATAGACCACAACCTACTTCTTAATAAGCTAGAAAAAAATTTGATAGATAGCACCACCACTAGATGGACTCACAACTGGCTGACAAACCATACTCAACAAGTAGTCCTTAATGGGTCTTAGTCTACATGGAGGGAAGTAAGCAATGGGGTGCCACAAGTTTCTGTCTTAGACCCAGTACTCTTCAATATCTTCATTAACAACTTAGATGAGGGAATAGAAAGGGAATTTACCAAATTTGCAGGTGATACTAAGTTGGCAGGAATAGCTAACACTCAAGAAGATAGGCTCAAGATCCAGATGGATCTTGACAAACTAGAATACTGGGCTGTATCTAATAAAATGAAATTCAATGTAGAGAAAAGTAAAGTCTTACACTTAAGCAAGAAAAATCAAAAGTATACACATAGACTGGGTGAAACTGGGCTCAACAGCAGTAACTGTGAGAGGGATCTTGGAGTCTTAGTATACAACCAGCTAAATATGAGCCAGCAATGTGCAGAAGCAACCAAAATAGCTAATGCATTAACAGAGGGATACAATCAAGATCAAGTGAGGTACTAATACCACTCTATAAAGCCTCATTAAGACCACTCCTGGAGTACTGCATCCAGTTTTGTTCACCACATTATAATGATATTGAGACTCTAGAAAAAGTACAGAGAAGAGCAATCAGGATGATTAGGAGACTGGAGACTAAAACATATGAAGAACAGTTACAGGAATTGGGCATTGTTCCATATTAACATACTCCAAATAGCCGATTCCTATTTGTTAAGAAATACTGGAAGCTGATTGGTTCACTACTCGACCCTGATTGGCCAATAACAGCTAACCTGTGATTGGCCAGCTCAGTGGCAGGAAAATCAAGTAGCCATCATTGGCCACTATCCGCGAGCAGCCTCTACATAAAAAGAGCTGCCGTGGCTCCTGGTTCAGACGGACTTTCTGCACTAAATAAAAGAGCTGAAATTACGCTGGTCTCCGGTCTCATTCTTTGCGAACACTTCACTGGCGACAAAGGTGGGATTCTGAGAGAGGAGACCAGTCGAGCACGTGGCATCAAGAACCGAGCAGACGAAATGGCCAGAACCAACTCTCCACCTGAACCATTCAACCCAGCAATAGAGGACTGGGAATCCTACATCGATAGATTCCTCATGTTCTTGGAAAGCAACGATTTGCAAGGAATCTCAGACAACCGAAAAAGAGCCGTGTTCCTGATGCACTGTGGGCCCACAGTGTTCAAGATGGCCAAGGTGCTAGCAAAACCAGAAGATGTGAGGGAGTGAAAGCATCGCAGACTTCATAGCGGCTCTCAGGGACATTGGAGAGGTAAACGAATTCCTCAACATAGACAAATCCATGAGGGATCACGTGGTCCTTGGACTGAGAAACCTCACACTACAAAGCCAACTGTTAACCTGACCAAAGATTACAGTCACTGAGGCTATCGCTGAAGCCACGGCAGCAGAAGCAACTAAAAAATCAGTGGCAAAAATGCAGCAGATGAATGCACCGACATCCAAAACACCGGCCAAGATGAGCCAAGGCACAGAGAAAAAGACAGAGAGTGCGCACAAGACCACCACACACTATGCGGATAGTGGATCGTCCAAAATCGACGACGACAATGAGGAGGAGATCCACAGACTCCAGGCTGAACGAGATCGACGGCTGAAGAAAGGTCGTAAGTTGGGATTTCAGTGAACCGGGTGTGGCAGAGACCACCCCCGTTCCAAGTGCCAGTTCCTAGATGCCATGTGCTGGTACTGCGAGAGACGGGGACACATTGCAAGAGTATGCCAGAACCGTAAGAGCTACAGCCCCTGACGTAGGGACAACACACCACCCAGAACCAAAGATAAACAAACGTGGAGCCATGAGAGTCATGAAAGCAAGGGCAAGCTGCTAAACAAGAACTTCAGAAGAGAAGAAACTCACCAAACCATCACCATTGGTCATTCTAACGCAACAAATGACCAAAAAGTACATGTGGCAGTCAGGATCAAGGGCCAAGAATGTAAAATGGAGGTGGATTCCAGATTGTATATATCGATGGTATCATGGGATACCATTAAAAGATTGGTACCGCACCTTGGCAGAACTGAACTAGAACACCAATCGCTTGTATTAAAAGACTACCAAGGAAACAGAATACCAGTAGTCGGACTCGGACATTTCCAAATAACTTTCAAAGAATATAAGAAAATCTTGCCTCTAACCATCGTAGACCGAAACCAGCCAAGCCTGTTGGGACTTGAGTGGTTCGAACTTCTAGGGACCGGTGTGACCAGCATTAACAGCATCACCGAGACAGACTAGGAGGAGAACTTAATGAGGGAGTTCCAGGACATCTTAGATGGGAAATTAGGCAAGTACCAAGGGTCCCCTATATCATTTAATTTAGATCCAACAATAGCTCCTATTAGGCTAAAAACGAGGCAAGTTCCCTTCACACTAAAACCAAAGATTGATGAGAAGCTAAACAAACTAATAGCACAAGGCATCTTGGAACCAATTGACCATGCCAAATGGGAAACCCCAATCGTGACCCCAGTTAAGCCAGATTGGTCCATGAGAATCTATGGTGACTATAAGGCTACCCTAAACCATGCACTACAGCAAAGCGCATATCCTGTTCCAGTGGTACAACACCTACTACACTCATTGGGGAGAGGCAAGATATTCGCAAAGCTCGACCTTGCCCAAGCATACCAACAATTACCAGTTGACCCCGAGACAGCAGAGGTGCAAACAATCGTGACTCATAGGGGAGCCTTCAAATGCAAAAGACTGCAATTAGGACTCAGCGTGGCCCCAGGGGTGTTCCAAAGCCTAATGGAGCAGTTATTAGAGGGGATAAAAGGAGTAGTCCCATACTTTGATGATGTGCTGGTGTAAGCCAGCGACGTGAGCCAACTAGAAGAGTAGTCTTACAAAGTCTCAGAGTAGTCTTACAAAGGTTCCAGAAGGCGGGACTCAAGGTCAAAAAAGAAAAGTGCCAATTAGCCACCTCAAAAGTTGAGTTCCTGGACTATCAAATCGAAAAAGAGGGCATCCACCCCACAGAGAAAAAAATTAAAGCAATAAAAGAAGCACCTAGACCAAAAAACAAAGTAGAGTTCTTGGGACTTTTAAATTTTTACAACATTTTTCTGCTACAGAAGGCAACAATGGCGGAACTGCTACTTAGGCTACTAGAAAAGACAGCCACCTGAACCTGGGGATGACGTGAAGAGACAGCATTCCAGTGGGTAAAGGACTTAATCACAACCGACTCTGTATTAATGCAATACAGCGAGACACTACCGTTGACAGTCACCTGCAATGCATCACCGTTCGGCGTCAGAGCCGTACTGAGCCACATTCTGCCTGACGGGAGAGAAGCACCAATCGCATTCTACTCCAAAACACTATCAAAAACTAAACAGAACTATAGTCAATTGGACAGAGAGGCATTAGCAGCAATATCCGGTGTCAAATGGTTCCATGAATACCAAAAGTAGGACTTTTATCCTTATTACAGACCACAAACCTCTATTGGGAATACTAGCAGGGAACAGGGCCACCCCAAATATACTATCCCCACAAATGACAAAGTGGTCCGAGTTCCTTGCAGCCTATAATTGTAAACTGATCCACCGACCGGGCAAAGACATTTCCCACGCCGATGCGTTGAGCCGTACTCCCCTACTGGAACTAGAAACTGACCCGGCACCAACCACATCCACCCTACAGTTTGAGACACTGTCAAACCTACCCATAACCGCAGCAGACATTGCGAGAATAACAACAAGAGACAAAACCTTGTCACAAGTTTTAAACTGGGTAGGAAAAGAACAAGAGAACAAGACAGATTCTAAGTTTAAACCATTCAAGCATAGGCAAACTGAACTGTCATTGTTAAAAGGTTGCATCTTATGGGGGGATCAGGTGGTAATACCGGAACCGTTACAAGAACAAACACCAAGTATGTTGCATAAAGGACACCCAGGCATTGTACAAATGAAATCCCTGGCCAGGAGCTATGCATGGTGGTCAGGGATGGATAAGGACATCGAGAAATGGGTTGAAACCTGCGGGAAATGCCAAAGATCCCAACCTGCACCCCCTTCAGTGCCTATACTAGACTGGGAGACACCGAGGGGGCCTTGGTTAAGAATCCACATAGATTTCGTGGGGCCAACAAAAGGACATATATTTTTAATCACAGTAGACGCTTACTTCAACTGGCTAGAAGTAAGCGTCATAAGCTCGACCACCACAGAAGCAGTTATTAAACAACTACAGAAACTCTTCACCCACATGGATTACCGGACTTGCTCATCTCCAATAATGGCCTGCAGTTTACTGCACTAACCTTTGAAAAATTTCTTGCTGAACATGGCATAAGACATGCCCTGACAGCGCCGGGCTGACCAGCTACGAACGGGAGGGCAGAATGCATGGTCCAGTATACCAAAGAAACTTTAGAAAAATTAGACTCAGGGGACATACATGAAAAAATTGAAAAAATGCTCACCATACAACACACAACACCGAGTTCTATGACAAATAAAAGCCCAGCAGAATTACTAATGGGCAAAAAATTAAGATCACAATTAGATAGGTTACATCCCAACATACAGCTTTGAAAAACCAACAGACTCCTCCAGCAGATACCGCGCATTCGAACCAGGAAACTTAGTATATGCAAAAAATCTCACCGGATACCCACTGTGGGTACCAGCAAAAATAACACAAATAATGGGACCCCGGTCCTATAGACTAGACACGGATGATGGCAGAAGCTGGAGGAGACACATTGATCAGTTACGATCATGAACACTGGAACGCACCATGGACACACCCAAACACGAAGAACAACACACACATACACCAGAACCAGCGCAAACATTACACAAAAATATTGATACAGCAACCAGAGAGAGGGGAGACTGCTCAAACACAAATAAGGGGGGAGGGGGAAACCCTCCGGCAGAACAAGAAACCCCACAAAATCAAAATATACACAATAAACAACACTCACAAATAAATTCAGACAGAATCAATGATCTACCCGCAGAAGTCTTCAGCGAAGAGGAACAGGAGGCACAAGAAGACCTAGAAGCTGCTCCAGAAGGGAGCAGCCGACCTGACTCTACCAGCCTGAGTAGGCCGGGTAGCAGTGGCATGGCTGACTCCACCTTCCAGGAGGTTCACAGAGAAGGATAGGAGGAACAGCGATCCCGTCCGAACCCGCCGAAGATGACGACACAACTAAACTGTGCAGGTCAACTAGGCAACCTAAAACCCTCGCCTACTTACATGACTACGTACGGTAGGACCATACCAAGAGGGGAGGGGTGTTCTATATTAACATACTCCAAATAGCCTATTCCTATTGGTTAAGAAATACTGGAAGCTGATTGGTTCACTACTCAAGGCTGATTGGCCAATAACAGCTAACCTGTGATTGGCCAGCTCAGCGGCAAGAAAATCAAGTAGCTGTCATTGGCCACTAGCTGCGAGCAGCCTCTCTATAAAAAGAGCTGCCGTGGCTCCTGATTCAGATGGACTTTCTGCACTAAATAAAAGAGCTGAAGTTACACTGGTCTCCGTCTCATTCTTCACGAACACTACAGGCATGGCTAGTCTAGTAAAGAGAAGGACCAGGGGAAACATGACAGCAGTGTTCCAATATTTGGGGGGCTGATACAGAGAGGAAAGAGTCAAGCTACTTTCTAAAGCGCCTGTAGGCCAGACAAGGAATAATGGATGGAAACTGAACAAGGAGAGATTTAACCTGGAAATAAGGAGAAACTTTCTGACAGTGAGAACAATCAACCAATGGAACAGCTTGCCCTTGGAAGTTGTGGGAATGCCATCACCTGAGACTTTCAAGATGAGATTGGACTGCCATTTGTCAGAAATGGTGTAGGCTCTCCCACTTGGGTGGGGGGTTGGACTAGATGACCTATACGGTCCCTTCCAACTCTGATTATCTGTTATCTGTATAAGAGAAGAATTCTCCTTCCCTTTGTTAAGGTAACAATATCCCATTCTGCAATTCTCTACAAAGAATTCTGGGAGTTGAAATCCATGTCTTAGAGTTGCAAAGGTTGAGAAACACTGCTATAGTATGTTCAAGATGCATAAATACCTGATTTTGTCACCTATAATCTTGAAACAAGGTCAAGTGTCCTGTTGTGGGTGCAGCCAGTATTGTGTTTAAGAGTGTTGGCAGGTGGGCACCCCAATTGCTCTATTCATTTCCCAGCTTCAGCAATTTCTCTCGAAGCACTGTATTCCCCACCCCATAAGCATTTTGTCTGCTGGGTTCCTTCAGTACTACTCACCTCCCACCATCACTTCTATTTTTAGCATAAATTCCTCTCCATTTTTTTTCAATTACTTTGTTTAGAGAGAAGAGGCAGCACTAAAGTGAAAATTTATTTTAATAATATTTTAAATATTATCACTATTTATCTGTAACTGTATCTTCTTATGCAGCAACATTGCTTTTTGTCTTGAAGTATCCAATAAAATATTTTAAACTATTTTTCCTGGGTTTTTTTTTCTTTTTGCCAGTTTCCTAATATTTGTGACTTTCAATGACATCCCTGCCTGTCCCCTTTAAGGAAGATATGAGGTTGCCCAGCAACTAGCCACTTTCTAATGAATAATTGTAACAAGTTATATTCCTTTCTCACTGAGACTTTCAACCCTGACTCCTTCTATGTTTCTAAACATATTTTAACTGAGAGCTGCATAAATGAAGTATGGGAAGAGGAGCAAAGAAACTGGAAAATTTCATACATAATTCTGAAGACCCTATCCCATTTCTTCTCCAATGACACATTGGTAAATGTTTCATCAATAATTGGTGATATTCTGGAAGGAGATGGGAAATTTGTACTATCAGACTTACAAGATTGATGTCAGTCTTTCCAGATACAATCACATGAGCGAATTCTACTTTATTATAGAGCTACATGAATAGAAAGTTGCAAGTCTGATAGTACAAATCTCCTGCTGTCTCTTTTACAGCATGAAATATCATGGAAGTTCTTATCTCAGTCTCTTTCTCTGCTCATTATGCAACTGCAGGGTGATCCCTTACCTGATTATTTCCTAGGCAACAACTCTCCCTAAATCATTCTCTTAAGGCCCTGTCACACTGGCCGACGATTGCAAAACATTTGTAAAAAGGACACAGCGGACGAGAAAAATGTTCCATCCGTTGTTATCCGCTCTCAAAAGGGGCAAAAATTTGCATAACCAGAGCGGACAACACGGAAAGGAATGAACGGGGGGAGGACGCAGGGCAGATGGAAAGCGGATGCTCCACAGAAGCCTAGCGGATGGAAGTGGATGAGAGCAGACGGCATGTCCGCAAGGCTTCCGGGGGAGCACAGCAAAGCGGACGCAGAATGGATATAGCGGATGCAGAGCGGACGCCGAGTGGATGAAGCGGATGCACAGCGGATGCCGAGAGGATGAAGCGGATGCAGAGCGGAAGCCTAGCGGATGCCTAGCGGAAACCTAGCGGAAGCCTAGCGTTCACTGCGCATGCGGGGAGGATGCATTGCGTCAGCCCCGCGGATATAAAGGGAAGCAGCTCCCAAGCAGGTCACCATTCAGAGGAAAGACCTGCTGCCAGACACATTGCCTGCCTGCCTGCCTGCCTTGCCAGCCTGCCTGCCTTGCCTGCCTGCCTTTCCTGCCAGCCTTGATGCCTGCCAGCTTTGCTGCCTGCCTGCCTACCTGCCTGTCTGCCAGCCTGTCTGCCAGCCTCCCTGCCAGCCTCCCTGCCAGCCTGCCTGTCTGCCTGCCTGCCAGCCTTGCTGCCAGCCTGCCAGCCAGCCTTGCTGCCAGCCTGCCTGCCAGCCTGCCTGCCTGCCAGCTTTGCTGCCTGCCAGCCAGCAACCCCACAACCATGGGGAAGAAGAGAAAGTGTTAGGGATAACATTGTTCACCCTAACTGTTTTAGGTGAAATACTA
>BLBF01000094.1:3055027-3078858 GCA_015471245.1 Laticauda colubrina | reverse complement strand
GATGCTGCTTCTGGCGGTGGTGCTTCTGCTGGTGCTTACTCTGCTGAAGCTGCTCCTCGTCCTGCTCGTCCTGCTCATGCTCCTCGTCCTGCTCGTGCTCCTCGTCCTCTTGGTGCTCCTGGTCCTGCTCGTGCTCCTGGTCCTGCTAGTCCTGCTGGTGCTGCTGGCGCTGCTGGTGCTTACTCTGCTGCTGCTGATCCTGGTCCTGCTCGTGCTGCTGCTGCTGATCCTGGTCCTGCTCGTGCTGCTGCTGCTGATCCTGGTCCTGCTGGTGCTGCTGCTGCTGCTGGCACTGCTGCTGGTCCTGCTGGTGCTGCTGCTGCTGGTGGTGTGGAGGAGCAGCCCCTACAACATGGAAGCCCCTCTGATGAGGGCCCATGTGCTACTGCCAAAGGGAGGAAGAGGCAAATGCGAGAACAGGAGAGGAGGCAATACTCCATTGAGCAGGAACATGAGGATGAGGTGCTGGAGTGGCTGAGAGAGAATGAGTATCTATGGCGGAAGGGACACAGGCTCTACAGGGACACCAAAAGGAAGCAGGCTGCTTGGAGAGAGAAGGCGGAGAGCCTGGGCTACACTTCGGAGGTGCTACTCGGCTGGTGGAAGCACATGCACACCTGGTACGGGAAGCTGCACCTCAAGAAATCTGGCCAGGTTGCGGTCAAGCTGACGGACAGAGATCTACATCATGGCCAAGTGCAGATTCCTGGAGGATGAGATCCACCACCGAGGAGAAGCCCATCTCACGACCCTCTCTCTCAGGCAGCCTGCTGAGAGCCAGTCCTCTTCCGGCCGAGAGTCAGCTCCTGTCTCCAAGCAGGTGTCTGTGGAGCATGCAACGACAGAGAACCTGCGGAGAGCTGTTCTAACCATGGCGGAGCGTGTGGAGGATTCCCTGGCGCAGTGGGAGAAAGGAGATGGCACTTCCACCACAATCCAACCCGCATCCACCCCCAGCTCCACCTCCACAGAAAGGCAGAGAGCCAGACAGGAGGGGCAGAGCCACACTGTCCTGCTGGAGATAAGAGACACCATCAGGAGCAGCATATCCTCTCTCAGCTGGTCCACACCGACTCCTCATCCTCCAACCGCAAGCCCTTCCTCACTTATGTCAACCAGACCCTCACGGACATGGCGGAACCCCAGTACCAGGTGGTGAAGGACAGGATCACCGATCTGCTTCACAACCCTCCAGATCCAGATGAACCTGCTCCCACCCAGTCCAGGTCTGCTCCTCCACCCCAGGTGATGTCCCTCCCATTCCAAGGCTTTCCACAGGCCCTCACCTACCAGGGCTATGGCTACCAGGAGGTCCAGCAGCACAGGCAGCAGCCCGTCCCAGTCCAGGCACAGGTTCCACTGATGCCACTGATGCCACCCATGCCACCCATGCCACCCATGCCACTGATGCCACCGACGCCACTGATGCCACCCACGTCACTAATGCCACCCACTGCAGTCCTCACACAGCTGCAGACCAGACAGCCCCACTACACCGCTCCTTCCTTCACCCCACAGCCAAGCCCGGCCTCAGTACATCTGTCGTCGGTACTGGGGCTGACACCCCATGGCATGGAGGAAGGAGCTCTCAACATCACGGGGCTGAGCCAGCTATCTGAGAGCTTCCTGCACACCGTCCCCTGTTGTCCTCTCAGAGCCAGGCACCCCAGTGGTGCTTCAGACCAGCACTCCAGCAGCAGCCACCTCCACAGCACCTGGACCCTTCACCCCTGAGACTGGGCACACCTCTAAGTGACAGAGTACCAGAGACTGGGTGGCTACCTGTAGAGTTTATTTGGACACTTGACTTGGGTCATTTTTCTTTTACAGCTTGTTATTAATAAAGATTATCTTTGCTTCACACACTTGCCTCATTTATTTTTTTCAATAAAGTCTTGGTGGAAACTTTTAGAAATGGTTTAGCCTTTGCATGCTTGTGGGATGGGTTAAGATAGCTGTGGGATGGGAAGGGATACCTTTGGAATGGGTAATAGCTGTTGGATGGGTTGAGATAGCAGTGGGATGGGCAGGGATACCTGTGGAATGGGTTAGGATACCTGTGGGGTGGGTTAAGATAGCTGTGGGATAGATAAACCTCCAGTGCAAGCATAGTGGGACTGTATGGTCCACCCTCCTAGCTGCCACACATATGGCCCTTTTTTATCAATAATAATGTGATCAATCATCCACACATGTCAACATAAACACAACTCTTTATTAAATGCCCTGTTCATTGTAGGCCCACCCAACATACATGGCCCAATCTCATCCGTGTGATGAGACAGGCTGAAGGAAGCATCCATTAATCATCTATCATCCTGTCTTGCCACTCCACCGCTCCAGTTGGGGAGTTGCACCAGTGTCTCAGGAGGTTGCGCTGCTTCTTCCCTTCACGTGAGGCTCTGTTGGGGCCTTCCACATCCTCAGTGTCTATCAGGTTTCGCCCTTGCCTCCATTCCCCAGGCTCCATGTCCCCATTGCCTTGCTGGAGGTCCACAAGCCTGTTCTGCAACACTGGGTAGCGGGTGCGCATGAAATTGTGCAGGATGCAGCAAGCTTCCACAATGTTCCTTATGGTCTCTGGGCGATGCTGCACAGTGGTGAGAAGTACCTGGAACCTGTTGGCCAGGATGCCAAAGGCGTTCTCCACCACCCACCTTGCCCTTGACAGCCTGTAGTTGGAGATCCTCTCTTCACGGGTGAGGCATCTGGAAGTGTAGGGCTTCATGAGGTAGGTTCTGAGGGAGAAGGCGTCATCCCCCATGATGAAGTACTGCACATCTTGCGTGTCGTTGGGCAGGGGGTCTGGATCTGGGAAGTCCACGATGAGGTTGCGTTCCAGCCCCTCCTTGAGGTCACTGGCGTTGTATACCTGGGCATCTGAACATGAGCCATTGCCTGAAGAATCGATGTACACGAACTTGTAGTCACCATCAACCATGGCGAAGAGTATGATGCTCTAGAAGTCCTTGTAGTTGAAATAAGTGGACCCTGACTTGGTTGGAGCTTTGCAGGCCACATGCTTCCCATCGATGCCTCCAACGGTGTGGGGGAACTTCCACCTCTGATACCACTGTTCTGCAACTTTCTTCCAGCCTTCTTCAGTGGAGGGGCACTGGAGGAGCTCCTCCAGGTATTCTTCGATGATGGCCTGCACCACTTCTCTGATCACAATGCTGATGGTGTTGTGTGGCACCCTCCAGCCGTACTGCATGCTCCTGTAGGTGGTCCCTGAGGCCAGGTGGCGCAGAGTCAGTGCCACCTTGAGTCCAACGTCCAGGCTGGGCCGGAAGTTGGTGCTCTGCTTGGTCAACCTGGGTCTCAGCCGCTCCACAACTTCGTCAAACATGGCTAGAGGCATCCTCATTAAGTTCTGGAATGCACGAGTGTCTTCATTCCTGAGCTCCACCATCAGCTTGTTGTACACTCCGTACTCTGCTCTTCTCCCGATCCATCTTTGGACCCAGACACTTCTTGGCCGCCTCCTTTTCTTCCCATAGAACAGTTGAAAGAGCCTGTAGATGGCTTCGCACTGTTGCAGAAGGATGGTGGCTGCCAAAAGGACTGTGGTACGATCCATGGGGGACATGACTGGATACTGTGGAAAAAGAAGAGCAAGAGCAAGGCTGCAGAGGTTTGCACAGCAGGGCTGCTGGTCTGAAAGTGAGTTCCAGGTGAGTTGCTCCCCCTTTTTATAGGAAATACAGGTTTTCCGCTAGGTTTCCTTTTGCATCCTCTAGGCATCCTCTAGACATCCTTAATATCTGAGATAGGTCCCCTCTGCGAACGTTTTTTCTGTTTTAAATGCTTTGTATGAGAGCTGCATCCGCTTTCATCCTTTCTCCGTCCATGCTACTAATGCTGCGCATCTGTTCCGTGTCCGTTCTGCTTCCTCCCTGTGTCCGTTTACCACTGGAGCGGATGCAAGTTGCGCGAATGTGCAGTGGATGCCTAGCGGGTATAGCAGACGCGTAATGGATGATGACGGATGCAGAACGGATGTTCCCCATATGCCTTACGGATGCAGAACGGACACGTTGGGTACATTTTCCGCTCAAAAAGTTTTGTGCAGCTCAAAACATTTTGAGCGGATGAAATGTCAATAGGCGGATGCTGGACGAATAGAGAGTATGAAAAACGGACGCAGTGAGTACAGAACGGATGCATCGCGTTAACCAATGGATGGCAAGTGTTTCTCTCCGTTTTACATCCTCTTTCCATCCGTTGGTGCAGTGTGACATGGGCTTTACATCATTACATTGCAAAACAAGGAGTGTGGTTATTTAAGAGTGGCTTCTATTATGTATCTGAAACTACAAGCAATCTAAGAAATAATAAAATTCTCTGGAAACATTGTCACAAATAAGAATTTTGTTTAGATTTTAGACAGAGATGATTAAAGAATATTATTAAAAATTACTGTTTACTAGTAAAGAAATGGTTAAGAGAAAGTTATTTCAGCCAAATGGATATCCAACTTTTACATCCCAACTCAGATTGTAGGAGTTGGGTATCCGAGTTATGTGGTCTCCAAAGGTAAAGGGACTGGGATATTGTCATGGGGGAAATTAAAGGAACCAAAATGATATTTGCAAATACAAGTCAGTCCTTCTCTTTTGCATGTGCCCGGTAGATCTTTTACTACTTTTACTTTGATCCTTTTAAAGAGATAGCCTTTTCCTCTCCTTGCTGAATCAATACAGATTTGTCCTCTTTCAGAAAACCAAATCATCTGGTTCTAAACCAGGGTGGTGAAGGAACCAGTGACCAGGTCATCTAGCCAGCATAGCCCCAGGGAGGCCTGTGTTTGTTGGCTTGCTTTGATGCCTTCAAGCTAGTTTTTGACTTTGACAACTGTCTACGATTAGATTCTCCAGTTTTCTTGACAAGGTTTCTTTGGAAATTGCCATTTGTCATTGACTCCTTCCTGGGGCTGGCCCAAGGTCACCCAGCTGGCTTTATACCTAAGGTGGGATTTGAATTCAGTTTCCTGGTTTCTGATGGTTTAATCAGTGCACGAAACTGGTTCTTCCTAAGTGCTATATTTCTCTGTTATCTGGAAGGCCACTTATTTTCTCTTTTAATTTTGTCACATTACACTGAAAATCATGCTAAGCTTTCTCTCTTCAGCTGCTCCAGAAGAACAGGTGGATGCAAGAAAGACTTGGGGATGGGGGAGTCAAAAAAGATGAAAGATGAAAGCTACTAACATGCAATCAAATCTGTTTTTATGTACATTGTAAAACATATAAAAGACAGGGCTTTAATCTGATAATTGGGCCACTTTCTTGAGCACGTCCCATTCATATCCCCATAGACCCCTGGTTGGATATCTCTTTATGAAGTAGAATGGTACAATACATTTGTAAATGAAATCATGTTTCATTCATACCACTAGATGGCACAATATCATATGAATGGGGAAAAAAAGATAATCACCTGATCTAAATTATTTAGATTGTTTGTAAAATTGTATTTAGTGGCATTTTCCACATAATCTTTTTTTCAAATATTGTTAATTTCCAAATCTCTTTCAGTTATGGTTTCTCTGAGGGAGATCTTAGTCACACAATGACTCTTGACTATTACAGATGCCTGGCTGGTTCATATTGCTTTTATTAAGTAAATATAATTATGGCTATGCATGAAAAATAACTCGAGAAAAAGAAATATAACTTTGATTTTTACCTGAGCAAAATACTCAATTTATTTTAAGAAATCATTTCTATAACTTTTTTTTGTAGCATATAACTATATTTATGACTATCAATATTTTATGGCTTTGTCTAGCTTTCCATTACTTATTACATGATAATCTAACATTTACCTGAATATTACTTATTGACAGATTACATTCTTTATTATATACTTGCCATAAAGTCTGCCCTTCAGCATTTTGCATTTTTAGATGACACTGAATATTTTCCAGGTAAGCACTTTCTTTACAGAAGAATTTGCATCATTTGCTAATGTATAAAAAGGTCATGTATCACTATCAGTTGCTCTATAAATGCAACATGGTTGGAATACATTCTCTTAAAAATTTAGCTGTGACTTTGCAAAAGGTTTGTAAATTTTGCTAGATGCATGCATGACCAGCATGGCCAATGATTAAGAATGTTGAGACTACCGTTAAGACTGCCTCTCTTGCTTTAAGCACATATCAGGTTTAATTGTTCTTGCTTCTTATAATATTATTGCAATTATTTCTCCTTGATCCTGATACTTTGTATTCATTCCTCTTTCAATTAGCTTACTTTTTCCTGTCAACAATCCTGCAATGTGGGTAAGAATATATAAGGTCCCAGAAATTTCAAACCAGATTCTTTTATTGACAGAATCCAACAACTTTGTTCCCTGTGCTACCCCAAAGTGGCTTTCTGCAAAATGGTATTATTTATCTCTGCTATTCACAGCCAAGAACTGTACATTGACTTCTGTGCTGATTGTATCAAAAGTAAGTCACACAACCCACAACTCCACATCCAACCCTACCTCAGCCAACCAACCATCACTCAAAACTAGGCACGCGTGCCCCTAACTACCTCAATTCCAACTACAACTAGCCTTAAATGCAAGCTACTCAATGCAAGAAGCCTTGTGAATAAAATACCTGAATTTCTCCTCTTACAAAATATGGCTAAATTCGACATCATATTTGTCTGTGAAACATAGTTCAATGCATCTCTTCCTGACTCCATTACCATGGTAAGAGACTATCATGTTTACCGATCAGATTGTGAAATCCGTAGAGGAGGTAGTGTTGCTATCTTCCATAAAATGTCCTAAAGAACACCCAAGTTACCCAAGAACTTGCTCTTCCTGAGACCATCATCTGTGAACTGTCCTTAAATATCACATTTTGGTTCTTACTATGTTACAGAGCCCCTGATTATGACATCGAACATGTAAACAAGCTAAATTCACTAACATCCTGCCCACACATTTTTACCTTTCTTGGTGACTTCAATCTACCTCATATCAACTGGGCCCTTAACGAATGTACAACTGAACCCACACATGCAACCTTCTACAATGCAGCAACAAATCTGGGACTGGAACAACTAGTAACCAACAATACTAGACTTAACTGTCTCGATCTCATCTTCTGCAATAGTTTGAATTCAATTTATGGAATACAAATTAAAGAACTCTTTTCCAACAGTGAGCACAGCATGATTGACTTTTGTCTCAACATACGTCCACACAAAAATCAACACAATGATGTGATTCCCACTTATAACTTCAGAAAAGGCAACTATGATCTTATAGACAATGATCTCTCATCCCTTGACTGGCAATTTCTATTCACTGGATGCAATACTGTTGAAGACCATTTTTTTATCCTTACGATTTATATTGACTGTTTCCTAGTATGATTTGATTGTTGATTGTACCCTATGACTATCATTAAGTGTTCTACATTATGATTCTTGATTAACGAATGTACCTTTTCTTTATGTATACTAAGAGTATTTACACCAAGACAAATTCCTTTTGTGTCCAATCACACTTGGCCAATAAAGTATTCTATTCTATTCTATTCTAACATATTTTTACTTGAAGTCAAAAAAGTCATCAAACTATGTGTACCAATAACAACTCCAAAAATCAGAAAAAATCAGATTACCCATAACAATAAGGAAACTTCAATCCAAACAGACATCACTTTGGCGGAAAAACAAATCTGGTCATGTTGACAACTTCAAAAGCTGACACAAAACTTTATGCCACCAGATAAAGATAGAATGCACCAATTATTACATTAAACAAGAGGAAAACCTTCTACGCACCAATTCCACCCACGCTTTCTACAATTTTGTAAACAACAAACTAAAAGACCCAAGGTCCATCCCACCCCTGAAAGGACCTAATGGTAAAGACTGCAATGATAACACCATGAAAGCCAACCTCTTTAACACATACTTTGGCTCAGTATTTGTAAACAGCAATGCATCATGCCCAGTATTTCCTAGTCGAACCACAGACAGCTACAATGATCTAATACATATCAATTTTACAGAAGACAATGTTGAAAAAGAACTACACAATCTAAAACCATCTCTATCTATTGGATCGGATGGAAAATGTGCCTATTTCTTTCAAAAGCTATCCACTGCCATAGCCGAACCTCTAAACATAATCTTTGAAAAATCTTTCAGGACCACCTCCTTGTCAAAACTATGGTCACAAGTCACGGTCATCCCCATCTTCAAAAAGGGAGACCCCAGCCTTGTTGAAAATTACAGACCAATCTCTTTTAGCTGTATCACCTATAAAGTCATGGAATCAATTATTAACTAAACCATTATCCTCCACTTAGAGACAAACAACCTACTCTCTAATAAACAATTTGGTTTCAGAAAAAAACTATCCTGTAATCTGCAACTCTTACACTGCAAATCTTATGGATTACACAACTTGAGCAGGGCAAAACAATAGATGCAATCTACATAGACTTCTGTAAAGCCTTTGATTCAGTGGTACACAACAAACTACTCCTAAAGCTAAAATTTATGGTATCTCTGGACACCTCTGGATAGAAGCATTCCTGTCAAATAGACAACAAATAGTCAAAATTGGGAGCGTCCTATCAAATTCTGTACCTGTCAACAGTGGTGTCCCCCAAGGCAATGTTCTAGGACCAACTCTCTTTATACTCTACATAAATGACCTCTGTGATCATATTAAGAGCAATTGCATTCTCTTCGCTGACAATGTAAAGCTAGACAAAGAACTCAACATGGCTGGGAACAATACACCAACAGCACCATTCGACACAACGACCGAGGACTGGGAGTCTTATGTCGATCATTTCCAGATGTTTTTAGAGAGCAGCAACCTGGTAAATATTATGGAACAGAGGAAAAAAGCAGTTTTCCTCACGTATTGTGGTCCCACCATGTTCAAGATGGCTAAAGCCCTTGCAGCCCCCAAAAATGTAAAGACGATGGCATGGCCAGATCTAGAACGAATTCTGAGGGCACATTACACTCCCCCTGTATCCAGCCTGGTCAAGAGACACGAGTTCTACCAGAGAGACCAGAAGGAAGAAGAGAGCATAAACGATTTCATCATGAATCGAAGGGACATTGCTGGGGCATGTAAATTCCTGAATGTGGATCAGGCAATGAGGGATCGTATAGTCCTGGGACTTAGAGACCTGACCTTACAGAGCCAGCTTCTACCAAAAGCAAAAATAACACTAAAAGAGGCCATTGAGGAAGCAGCCACAGTAGAAGTGTTGCAGATATCCGCCGCAGCTATGAGAAAAATGAATAACACCCCCCCCCCAAAAAAAAAGACACTGCCCCATTCACCATGAGGACCGTGAATCCAGGTCAGGGTCAGCAGATAATGAAGAAGTGAATCAACTCCACCCTGACTGGCACCAGAAAAGCAGAAAAGGGAAACAGAAGGAATTTTGGTGTATGAGTTATGAAGGAAATCACCTTAGATCGCAATGTTCCGAGAAGCTATTTGCCAACACTGTGAGTGGAGGGGGCACATTGCAAGAGCATGCCAAGCATTCAAGCCAAACAACCAAAGACCAAAGCAAGGTATACCCCCAAGAACTAAGGAAAATAAAACTGAAAACCGTGGGGGTCAAAATAATAGGAATTGATGGAACTACGAGCTGAGCACAAAGAGAAGTAAAATGCACCAAATGGTAACCATGGGCCACTCCAGCATACCAAACACTAAGAAAGTACATGTTCACATTGCAATAGAAGGTGAACAATCTAAAATGGAAATGGATTCTGGATCTCTTCTATCAATAGTATTGTGGGATACAATCAAAAGAATAATTCCCAACTGACAAAAATACAACTAAAGAAAGAAAAAATAATACTAAAAGACTATCAAGGGAACAAGATTCCAGTCATTGGCATTGGCAATACAGAGTATCCTTCTGAAATTACTCTGGAAGCCTGCCCTTAACTGTGGTTGACCAGGACCGGCCAAGTCTGCTGGGGCTTGAGTGGTTCAAGCCAGTGGGAATTGAATTCACAGGCATATACAGCATCATGGACAGCGAGTGGGAGGACCAACTGACAGAGGAATTTTGGGAATTAGGCAAGTAATTGGGATCCCCTATTTCTTTTAATCTAGAATCAAATGTTGCCCCGATCAGACTAAAAGCAAGGTGAGTTCCCTTTGCACTTAAACCAAAAATAGATGAGCAGTTAGACGAGTTCATTTCCCAAGGGATTCTAGAACTCATAGATCATGAGAAGTGGACACCTCTATAAAGCCAGATGGACCTCTGCGTATCTGTGCGGACTACCGTGCAACCCTGAACCGGGCTTTACAGCACAGTGCGTACCCCGTTCTGGTGCTTTTGCACTCCTTGTGGCAGGGGAAAATATTTGCAAAGTTAGATTTTGCACAAGCCTACCAGAGATTACCAGTGGACACTGAAATGGCAGAAGCACAGACAATTGTGACTCATAGAGATGCTTTTAAATGTAACCATTTGTGCATGTTGCCCCAGGACTATTCCAGACTATTTCATTGAATGCTTACTGCATAGATTAAAGGGAGTAGTGCCTTATTTTGACGATGTCCTCATCTCAGCCAAGAACAAAGAGCAATTACAGGATCATTTAAGAGAAGTTCTCATCCATTTCAAGGAGGTGGGGCTTAAAGTAAAAAAAGAAAAAATGCCAACTAGCAGCCGACAGGGTGGAATTCCTGGAGTTTTCAATAGAGAAAGACAGTATTCAGCCCACAGACAGTAAAACCAAAGCAATCAAGGATGCCCTCAGACCAAAAAGTAAATACAAGCTTTCCTGGGACTAATTAATTTTTACTATATATTCTTACCACAGAAGGCAACTGTAGCAGAACCACTCCACAGACTGCTTAACAAGAAAGCAGCCTAAGTTTGGGGAAATAGATAAGAGGCAGCATTCAAAGAAATAAAGTACTTAATTACATCTGAACGCACACTGATTCAATATAATGACACTTTAACGATAATAGTAACTTGCGATGAATCACCATTTGGGGTGGGCATGGTACCTTTTGCCAAACGGAAAGAAAGTCCCAATAGCATTTTATTCAAAGACATTATCCAAACCTGAATAAAATTATTGCCAAATAGATAAGGAAGCGTTAGCTGCGGTCACCGGAATCAAGTGATTCCATAAATACATATGTGGACAGAACTTCACATTGATAACAGACCACAAACCCCTTTTGGGTATCATCACAGGGGATAGAGCCATCCCAAACATCATGTCCCCCAGAATGACCCGTTGGATAGAATTCTTTTTTTTTTTTTTGTAAAGTTTTTATTCTTTACAACAAACATACAGACAAAACATAAAAACATAAAACCATCTTTCAAATTATATACATACAGTGTTTCGGTTGGTTATAATCTTTTGTGCTATCCTTTTTTTTACCATTACAAGTTGTATAAATTCTCACCTTATTAATCTAACTTGTGCTTATGTAATATCAATTATTAATCATTCATTTGACTAAACTATTTTTCCATCATTCTGTATGAGATATTCTAAATTTCATTATGGTTTAATCTTATACATTCATCCAATTTTATATTGTATTCTATATCAATCTATTAACTTTTATTGTAAAGCTTGCTAATCTATTTCTTTACCATGTTTTTTTATCTAGCCATTGATAAAATAAATTCCATATCATATAAAATTGTTTATCTTCTTGTTCTCTAATTTCAAATGTCAATTTACTCATTTTGGCACAATCTATGATTTTCTTAATAATTTTCTCCTGCATAAGTATTTTTTTCATTTTTCCAATTCTTAGCAAATACAATTCTAGTCACTGTTAAAACATTTACAATCAAATATTTCAATTCTTTACTGTATATTTCCAGTATAATTCCCAATAAGAATATCTCAGGTTTCAAGTCTATGTGTTGTTTTATCATTTTTTCCAACCATGTGTGGATTATAGTCCAATATCTTTTTGCATCCAAGCATGTCCACCACATATGGTAATATGAACCAGGTATCTGATGAAATTTCCAACATTTATCTGATTTATTCTTGAACATTCTCACAATTCTCATCAGGAGTAAGTGCCACTGTAAAACATCTTATACAAATTTTCTTTATATGCAGTTGACATTGTCATTTTATAATTTTGAGACCACAATTTTTGCCATTTATCTAGGGCAATCCCATATCCAAAATTTCCCCCCCATGCAATCATTGTTTCTTTTACTTGTTTGGGATAGAATTCTTATCTGCATATGATTACAACTTGATCCATCGACCAGGAAAAGAGATTGATCATGCAGATGCATAAAGCAGATGCCCCCTGCCCATCGAGGACGAAGATCCAGCATCAGCCACACTACACTACTGATAGAGACAATGCAACGAACGCCAATTACAGCATCTGATATCACGAGAGTAACTGCAGAAGACAGAATTCTGGTGCACATTTTGAAATGGGTAGGGAAGGGGTGGCCTGAACAGAAACAAACCAAAGAAACTAAACCTTTCAAAAACAGACAAACTGAACTATCCATCCTGAAGGGTTGTATGTTGTGGGATGATCGAGTTATAATTCTAGCCATATTAAGGAGTAAAATAATGGAGATGTTGCATGCAGGACATCCGGTAATGTTAAAATGAAATCATTAGCAAGAATCTATGTGTGGTGTCCAGGGATGGATAAAGAAATAGAGGCCTGGGTCTCTGCCTGCCAGGATTGTCAGGAAAATTGACCAGCACCACCAATAGCACCCAAACACGAGTGGGAATTACCCAGGAGACCTGGTCTAGAATACATAACGATTTTGCGGGACCAGTAAGGGGACACACATTTTTTATCATAGTGGATGCATATTCAAAATGGCTGGAAGTCAGCATAATGCAATCCACAATGACAGAGGCAGTATTAAGAACCCTAAGGAAACAATTTGTGACACAGGGCCTTCCGGATATCATAGTATCCGACAGTGGACCTCAATTCACAGCCACACAGTTTGAGGGATTCCTAGCACAAAATGGGATACAACATGTTCTCTCAGCACCTGTACGAATGGTTTGGCTAAACACGTGGTCCGCCACACAAAACCAGGGGATTTGCAAGCAAAAGAACCAGGGGATTTGCAAGCAAAAGTAGATAAGTTATTAAATATACAGCACATAACACCTAGCACAGCAACACATAAAAGCCCTGCGGAACTTCTGATGGGAAGGAAATTGAGATCACAATTAGACAGAGTACACCCCAGAGTACACACCAGAAAGACCACTAGATTCATCCAGCAAATGCTGAAATTTCAAAACGGGGGAATCAGTATATGCTAAAAATCTAATAGAGAAACATTATGGGTACCAGCAACAGTAGTACAGATAATGGGGCCTCGTTTGTACAGAATCGAGACAGCAGAAGGCAGAAGCTGGAGAAGACACATTGATCAACTATGTAGCCGGGGGACAAACAGAACAAACAGGGAGGAAGGGGGAGACTCTTCACACATATACATTATACACATAGAGGAAGGGGAAGATCCTTCACATGCAGCCAACAACAGGGTGGAAGGGGAAGACCCCTACCACCCAGACCACATAAGGAATAATATGAAACAGGCCCTAACAACTACACAATCTCAACAATTAAGAATAGCTCTGGAAGAACCAAATGGAAGTAGCAGACACTCACCTGACACACAGGCAGCAACAAACCAGAGAAGGAAGCAAAAGGACAGCATCTAGTGGAAGTAGAATGGCCACCGTGATGAGTAAATTCCAGGAGGTTCCACAGAGGGGAGCAGGAGAGGTGATAATTCCAACCGAGCAGCTCAGAGACTCAATCCATGACTGAGCTGCGCAGATTTGGTTGCACCCATAAGAGTCCCGCCTACTTGCATGATTACATACAGTCGGCAGAACAGGATTGGATTAGCTGGACCAGGTGGGGAGGGTTGTTAGATATTTACATATATGCCCTCATTGGTTGGCCCATGGCAGCGGGAAATTGAAGAGCTGTCATTGGTTGCAGCTGTGGCAGCCTGGGGGTAGAAAAGGAACTGCCAGGGCTGCTGTTCTTTGTTCTGGACGATGTAATAAAGAAACTTAATTAGTTAGAGCCTCCCAGGTCTTCTCTCGCCCACGATTTAACAGTTGGACCCAACTGAGAATGAGAGGTCCAACTCACAACCCCTCCTTTGTGGGGTTCCAAAGGGCTTGATGCTCTCTCTGCTTTTTAACATCCTCATGAAAGTGCTGGTGAAATCATCCATCACCATGGGATGTGGTATTACCAATATGCTGATTATACTCAGCTATATATCTCCATCCCAAGTGAAGTGAGTGATGCAGTGGACATTCTTTCATGGTACCAGGAGGCTTGGGGATCTGGATGGAGAACGACAGACTTCAATTGAACCCTGGTAAGATGTAGTGGCTGTAGGTTGGCCCTGCTGTATCCAGGAGTTTGTCATCTTCAGTCTGGATGAGTTGCACTACCCTGTACAGACCTGGTGCTAACTTGGGAATCCTCATGTATTCACAGCTTTTTCTTGAAGAGCAAGGGGCAGTCATAAGCAGGACAGCCTTGTATCAACTCCATGCTGTTCACCAATTCTGTCCTGTCCTCAACCAGAAAGTTTTCCATTTGGTCATTCATGACCTGGTCATCTCCTGTTTAGACAATTGCAATGTGCTCTAAATGAGTTTATCCTTGAAAAATATTTGGAAGTTTCAGCTGGTGCAGAATTCAACTGCATGAGCCATACTGGATGGCCCAAAGAAGAGTACATGTAACACCTATGATCTGTGAATTACACTGCTGCAAGTTTGCTTCTGGGTACAATTCAAAGTGTTGGTTATCACCTATACATTTTTACTGCTCCTACTCTTCTGGCCTTCTGCAAAAGGATTGATACTTGCTTGTGCAGACTTGCATGCGGGGCACATGCAATTGTGGGGCTGGCCAGTCCATGAGACACTCCCCCCATCTACCCATCTATATTAACTATCGCTAAATGCTCATCTCAGAAATTTTTACCTTTTTGAAATTTTATGTTTTATAACTTTAAAAAATCTTAAATTTATTTTAATAATGTTAATTTTATATGTTGTTGATATGATTACATTGTAAACCACCAGAGCTCCTCTCTGAGGGAGACAGGTGGTTATGAAATAGGTAATATAAGCAAACAAACAAATAAATATATTCAATTTTCCTTACAACAACTTTGTCAAGTGGGTTGGGCTGAGAGACAGTGACTGAACCAAAGTCATCCAACTGGCTTTCATGGCTAAGGCGAGACTTGAAGTCACAATGGCCTGCTTTCTAACCTGTTGCCTTAACTGCTAGACCAAACTGGCTGATCAAGGTAACTGGTTAAAATAATCTATCTGATGTGCTAATTGCATCCATTCCTGAAGCCTTACTCACAGTCACCTCCTGTTTGAATGACTGTAAGATGGTCTACGTGAGGCTGCCCTTGAAGGCTATCTGGAAACTGCAATTGGCTAGAATATCGTGAATACACAGTTTTGGGTGCCCCAGAGTTCACCCAATAACACCTGTTGCAAAAGCTGCACTGGGCTTCCAGTTGCTTTCTTGGTGCAGTTCAAAGTGCCGGTTATCATCTTTAAATCCTTATAAATCACAGGACCATCCTACTTGAGGATATCTTCCATCCTACTAGGTTACATAGGATGGATATCAGGGGTGGGATTCTACCATTTCTGTCCACCTCTGTAGAACCGGTAGCTCTGAAGACCAGCAGACATAGAACTGGTTCTATGTCTGCCACTGTTTGGGCCCAGCCACCCATCTGGGCTCTTACCTGATCTTTATTTCCTACTTTTTCAACCGCAGCTGCTTTGCACAACACAGCTGCAGTTGAAAAAGCAGGAAAAAAGATCTTTTCCAACCACTGTGCACTTGCCTAGAGCACTGCTCAGCTGTCCAGGCAGCTCACAGATCATAAATGGCATGTGCGCAACACAGACCAACAGAACGGGTAGTTATACCTATCGAATCCCATCCCTGATGGATGTGCTCCAGTCCCCTTCCTTAAATGTTGCAATTTGATGGCACTCAAAGTCATGCCTTTTCAATGGCTCCCCACTCCCACCAGAGATCAATGGCACCTCTACCTTTCAGACTTCCAGAAGGTTATGAAGACCTGACTTTTCCCCTAAGCATTGAGCCAGCATGAAGGGGTTGAGTGATGAGGATGTTTGTTTTGGCACCTAGAATCATTATATGAAATAGGCAGCCACATAAATTAGATAAATAAAAAACAAATAAATGATCACACACACACATACAAAGAGACTCAACAGCCCATAGAATTTTTTAATGTAACACTGGGTAAAATGAATTTAAATGTCTGCCAGATTCCCTAGTTAAGAGAAGAATCATGGAGAAAGAAAATAATTTTACCGGGAACAGAAGAGAATAAATAGAAAATCACCACGTTATTTGCTCAAGCATTAGGACCAGTTCTTACATAAATAATATTACTTGCCCAAGAAAGGCATGCTAAGTATTTGATGAAGCAAAGCCTGTTAGAACTGTAAATAAAACCTATCTGCTGAAGTCCAGGGTGCGGATGAGTCTGTTACAAAAACAGGTAGCAAACATGACAGGAATATAATTGTTATGCCATGCCATCATTCTGGAAGAAAATGCTTCAGTTATTTAAGTGTGCTTTTGCTTTCCGTTTAAGCTCTATCTGCCATGCTGGACAAAAGAACAATATGCAATCTCTTACATTGCACAAGCAAAGGAAGACTAAAAAGAAAATTAGAGACACATTCTACTGAATGGATTGAAAATTTAAAAAAGTTGAACATATTAGAAAACAACCAGATTCAATGAAGAAAGCTGCAGTAGTATTAACTTAAAAAGAAAAGAAAGGGAGAGAAGGAGAAAACACAAACATCAGAAAAGCTGTCCTATTGTTGCTTTTGCTTTCCTTGAAATTCTTTAGATATCCTTGGCTGAGATGGAGCTAATTGTTCCAAAACATTTCTCTGAAGAAACCCTGAACACAGGAGGTACAAGGATCTTTGGACCAATGAGTAGTGCTAGATCTTAGGGTGGCCTGCCAGAGATAGGGCCCACACCAGAGGTGATATTCAGCAGGCTCTGACCAATTCTGGAGAACCGGTAGCGGAAATTTTGAATGATTCGGAGAAATGGCAAATCCCACCTTTGACTGGATATTTTACAATATCTTTCCCCTGCCACTCCCACCAAGCCACACCCACAGAACCGGTAGTAAAGAAATTTGAATCCCACCATTGACCCACATGAAGCTAGGGTGAGTCCAGTCATAAACAAAAGATTGTTACTTTTGTTCAGCCACTAAGTCGTGTCCAACTCTTCACATCCACAAAATAAAAAGTACCGTGCTTGGATTAAATTTTATAGTTAATTTTAAATCAAATTGATTAATAAAATCAGCTGTTAGCATTTAATAATTTCGCACACAAAACTGTCCCTTTAGTTGACTTCATATAATTACATCCATGAAGTTTGTTTGCCAAAGTTATTGAAACTGTTTGTTATTCTGGGATTTTTTTTTTACCTTTTAGCATCATTTTAGTGTTACATTAAAAATTACAATTTGGAATCCAGTTTTGGAAGTGCTCTGCCTTACAAATCGACATTGTTTTTCCCGTTACCTAGCATTCCCTCAAGACTTGTTAATAACTTTCAAATAAATTAAGAGTACAGAAAGTCCTCAACTTACAATCATAATTGACTTTGGGATGTAAAGTGAGAAATTTGTTACGTGAGTTTTGCTCCGTTTTACAACCTTTCTTGACATTGTTGTTAAGTTAGTAACATGACTGTTAAGTGAATCTGGTTTCCCCATTGACTTTATTTGTCAGAAGGTCACAAAGCATGACAACATAATCCTGGGACACTGCAACTGTTATAAAAATATGAGTCACACACCAGACATCTCAATTTTGATCATGTGATTGTGAGGATGTGGCTAAAGCCCATGTCACACTGCCCAACGGATGCAAAAAGGACACAGCGGATGAGCAAAATGTTCCATCCGTTGTTATCCGCTCTCAAAAGGGGCAAAAATTTGCATAACCAGAGCGGATAACACGGATGCGGGGAAGACGCAGGGCGGATGCAAAGCAGATGCGGAACGGAAGCCCAGCGGATGGAAGCGGATGAGAGCGGATGGCGCATCCGCTAGGCTTCCGGGGGACCTCAGCAAAGCGGACGCGGAACGGATACAGCGGATGCAGAGCGGACACCGAACGGATGAAGCGGATGCACAGCGGAAGCCTAGCGGATGCACAGTGGAAGCCTAATGGATGCCTGGCGTTAATTGTGCATGCGGGGAGGATGCATTGCGTCAGCCCCACGGATATAACGGAAGCAGCTCGGAAGCAGGTCACCATTCAGAGGAAAGACCTGCTGCTGGACGGATTGGCTGCCTTGCCTGCCCTGCCTGCATGTCTGCCTGCATGTCTGCCTGCAAGCCTTGCTGCCAGCCTCCCTGCCAGCCTCCCTACCAGCCTTGCTGCCAGCCTGCCTGCAAGCCTTGCTGCCAGCCAGTCTGCCTGCCAGCCTTGCTGCCTGCCTTCCTGCCAGCCTTGGTTCATGTCTGCCTGCCAGCCTTGGTGCCTGCCTGCCTGCCAGCCTTCCTGCCAGCCTTGGTGCCTGCCTGCCTGCCAGCCTTGGTGCCTGCCTCCCTGCAAGCGTTCCTGCCAGCCTTGGTTCCTGCCAGCCTCCCTGCCAGCCAACAACCCCACAACCATGCGGAAGCACAGCAAGCCTCAGCCATCTGCTGCCAGCCCTGGCAAGGGGGACAGGGCTACCATCCCGCCCGCTGGCCCTCACTCTGGTTCTGCTGGGTCTTCTGCAGCACGGGCTCGCTCTTCTGGGGCTGGGGCTTCTGCTGCTTCTGCTTCTGGAGGAGTTGATGACAAGCACTCCAGCACCAGCCACCTCCACAGCACCTGCACCCTTCACCCCTGAGACTGAGTGACCAAGAGGAGTGCCAGAGACTCATTTTTGTCTTATAGCTTGTTGTTAATAAAGTCTATTTTTGATTCACACACTTGCTTCATTTCTTTTTTTTAATAAAGTCTTGCTGGAAACTTTTAGAAATGGTTTAAGCCTTTGCATGCTTGTGGGATGGGTTAAGAAAGCTGTGGGATGGGTTGAGATAGCTGTCGGATGGGAAGGGATACCTGTGGGATGGGTAATAGTTGTGGAATAGATAAAGCTCCGGTGCAAGCATAGTGGGACTGTATGGTCCACCCTCCCAGGTGCCACACCTACGGCCCTTTATTATCAATAATAATGGAATAATTATCCACACATGTCAACATAAACACAACTCTTTATTAAACGCCCTGTTCATTGTAGGCCAACCAAACATACATTGCCCAATCTCATCCGTGTGATGAGACAGGCTGAAGGAAGCATCCATTAATCATCTATCATCCTGTCTTGCCACTCCACTGCTCCAGCTGGGGAGTTGCACCAGTGTCTCAGGAAGTTGCACTGCTTCTTCCCTTCACGTGAGGCTCTGTTGGGGCCTTGCACATCCTCAGTGTCTATCAGGTTTCGCCCTTGCCTCCATTCCCCAGGCTCCATGTCCCCATTGCCTTGCTGGAGGTCCACAAGACTGTTCTGCAACACTGGGTAGCGGGTGCGCATGAGATTGTGCAGGATGCAGCAAGCTTCCATGATCCTCCTCACGGTCTCTGGGCAATGCTGCATGGTGGTGAGAAGTACCTGGAACCTGTTGGCCAGGATGCCAAAGGCGTTCTCCACCACCCACCTTGCCCTTGACAGCCTGTAGTTGAAGATCCTCTCTTCACGGGTGAGGAGTCTGGAGGTGTAGGGCTTCATGAGGTAGGTTGTGAGGGAGAAGGCATCATTCCCCTCGATGAAGTAGGGCACATCTTGTGTGTCGTTGGGCAGGGGTTCTGGATCTGGGAAGCCCATGATGAGGTTGCCTTCCAGCTTCTCCTTGAGGTGACTGGCGTTGTATACCTGGGCATCTGAAGATGAGCCGTTGCCTGAAGCATCGATGTACATGAACTTGTAGTCAGCATCGACCATGGTGAAGAGGATGATGCTGAAGAAGCCCTTGGAGTTGAAATAAGTGGACCCTGACTTGTCTGGAGCTTTGCAGGCCACGTGCTTGCCATCTATGGCTCCAACGGTGTATGGTAAGTTCCACTTCTGATACCACTGCTCTGCAACTTTCTTCCATCCTTCTTCAGTGGAGGGGTACTGGAGGAGCTCCTCCTTGTATTCTTCGATGATGGCCTGCACCACTTCTCTGACCACAATGCTGATGGTGTTGGATGGCACTTTCCAGCTGTACTGCATGCTCCTGTAGGAGGTCCCTGAGGCTAGGTGGCGCAGAGTGAGTGCCACCTTGAGCCCAGGTTCCAGGCTGGGCCGGAAGCTGGTGTTTGCCTTGGTCAACCTGGATGTCAGCTGCTGCACAACTTCGTCAAACATGGCTGGAGGCATCCTCATGAAGTTTTGGAATGCACGAGTGTCTTTGATCCTGAGCTCCACCATCAGCTTGTTGTACAGTCCGTCCTCTGCTCTTCTGGCGAACCATCTTTGGATCCAGACTCTTTTTGGGTGGCTCCTTTTCTTCTCGCAGTAGAGTTCACAGAGCCTGCAGATGGCTTCGCACTGTTGCAGAACAATGGTGGCTGCCGAAAGGACTTTGTTACAATCCACAGTGGACATGACTGGATGCTGTGGAAGAGGAAGAGGCAGATGAAGGCTGCAAAGGTCTGCACAGCTGGGCTGCTGGGCTGAAAGTGAGATGCAGGCAAGTTGCTCCCCCTTTTTATAGGCAGTATAGGTTTTCCGCTAGGCATCCTCTAGGCATCCTCTAAGCATCCTCTAGGCATCCTCTAGACATCCTTAATATCCGAGATAGGTCCCCTCTGCGAACGTTTTTTCCGTTTTAAACACTTTGTTTCCGTGCTGCATCCGTTGTGCATCCGTTCTGCATCCGTTCCGCATCCATTCCGCTTACTCCCTGCATCCGGGCGGATGCGAGTTGCGCAGATGCGCAGCGGATGCCTAGCGGATATAGCGGATATGTAACGGATGCGTAACGGATGCGTAGCGGATGCGTATCGGATGCAGAATGGACGAACTGGATACATTTTCTGTGCAAAAGTTTTGGGCAGCCCAAAACCTTTGGAGTGGATGAAACGTCCATAAACGGATGCTGGACGGATAGAGAGGAAGCCAAACGGAGGCAGTGAGTACATCGCGTTTTCGAACGGATGGCAAGGCTTTTTGTCCGTTTTACATCCTCTTTGCATCCGTTGGTTCAGTGTGACATGGGCGTAAGGTGTGAAAATGTGTGTGAAAAACAGTCATAAGTTGCTTTTTTCAATGCTGTTGTAACTTTGAATGTTCACTAATCAACTGTTGTAAGTCGAGGACTATTTGCGGTTGTTATAGCCACTCATTTTGCAGCATTTTAATGGTAAAATGATCTATAAACCAAATGAATGATCCATTGGGATCCCCATATCAAAACAACTTACCTTATGTACAGCCAGAATCTGAAAATAACGTTTAAACAGCACAGTATTTAAGCAAAGTGATTTGGTTGAAATCAGCGTATCTGGGACTGATTGGGGGGGTCAATTGTAAGGGTGATACTGAAATATAATTTTATCATATTTTATTTATCTATATATTATATTATTGTATTTTATTCCAATTTCATTTTAAATTGTGTTTTATCTAATTCCAGTGTAAATTGTTTTTGTCAGATTTTATTAATAATTTGTGTTTGGAACTCTGCACTTTCATATGGCCCAAGAGCTAATCAATAAAGTAAAGTGAAAAGAGAAGTATTTCATTTCTTTATCTATTGGATTACCGATTCCACAACATTTAGTTAAATAAAGAAAGATAACAATTTTAATCCTGTATTCATGAATAAGAGATTTTTTAAAATTTGTACCCCGCTTTTATTACTTTTACAAATAACTCAAGGTAGCAAACATATCTAATACACCTTGCTCCTACTGTACCCAGAACAACAACTTTGTGAAATGAGTTGGCTTGAGAGTGACCATCCCAAGGTCACCCAGCTGTCTTTCATGGCTGAAACGGCCTAGAACTCAATCTTCTGCTTGCTAGCCTGGTGAAACCCAGCTTGCTAATGAATAGCAGCTTGCTAATGAAGAGCAGCCGTCCCTTCACACAGAGCCAAGCTGCACTGAAAGCCTCCAACACAAGAACAGAGTGTTGCCAGCCAATCAAAGCCACAAAACAGACAGAAGAAACCAGAAACACCAATCAATCAAACTCCAAGTCCAATGAACACAGATCCAGGCTCCCAGCCAATCAGAATGGACCAGCCTCAAATTTGAAACCAGGAACTAACTCTATATAGAAGCCTGAGGATGGCAGATGAGATTCTGCTGAAACGTTGCTACAACTTTAACAGAACTACAATGACGTGGGATAATACCCGAAGGAAGCTAAACAGCACACATGTAAGTACCCGCGAAAACCTAAGAAAACAAATATCTGACCTCTACGGGGAGGAAATAAACAGCCAGATCAGAAGCTATGAGAAGCTGGAAGTTAAAAGAGCAGGAATACTATGTGACCTAAAATTCCTATGCAGCTGCAGAGACAACAATGTAACACCAACCTGCTTCAAATTAACATTTCATAAGAACACAGCAGCTACCAAACGTATCCTGAAAAGGACAGAGATATCTCTACTCAGAAATGAAGTTCACAGTAAAAGATTCCAATTAGATCAGTTAAACAAAGATTTGCTAGCACTACACCTGGAATTGAGCAGCAAAATCCACCCTCTACTTTGGGATAAGATCAAACAACTTACAACTTGGAGAGCTGAAACTGAAAATACTTATAAAAATGATAAACTCTCAAAAAAACTGAAAAAATTAGAAAATGACAAGAAAATTCCCAATAACCCACCACAACACCTGAAACAACTAGTATACAACGTTTCCAACAGAGAACTCAACAAAACAGAAACAGATGTCCTATCCAAAGGATTCAATTATGCCATAGCACCCAAAAAAATCCCAACAGAATCCATCATATGTGCAGTAGAATCCAGCCTAACCAAATTAAATACAGATGAAGCTGACAGAATAAGACACCAGGTTACTCACATCTTATGCACAACGAAACCACCCAAAAATAATTTGCAAAAAGATGAATTCAGAGCGTTACAAACCCTGAAAAATGATAATAATATCATAATACTCCCAGCAGACAAAGGAAATGCCACAGTAGTAATGGACAGAAAAGACTATGAAACAAAACTGACAGACCTACTCCAAGACTCCACATACAAACCTATAAATACAGACCCAACCACATATCTAGAAAAATCAACCAAGAAGAAAATTATAACCAGCCACATAAGCAAAGAAATCCAACAGACGATCATCCCAAGAGAAAAATCTTCTAGATGCCCCAAATTATACGGCCTCCCAAAAATACACAAAGAAGGCATACCTCTCAGACCCATAGTCAGCTCCATAGGAGCACCATTACAAAACCTAGCTAAATACTTAGCAAAACAACTACAGCCCCATGCTGAAACTGCAGCTTCATATGTACAAAACTCATACCACTTCTTAGAAATGATCAAAGATCTACACGTAGAACAAGAAGATCTGCTTGTAAGTTTCGACGTGGTTTCACTATTCACTCAAGTCCCAATAAAAGAAACTCTTGAAATCATCAAAAATAAATACCAACCAGCCAAAGACCTCATGGAACTAACAGAACACTGCCTAACCAACACATATTTCATATACAAAGGACAAAGATACAAGCAA
>BLBF01000094.1:3014193-3054627 GCA_015471245.1 Laticauda colubrina | reverse complement strand
TGTTTGATATTTTAGTTTTATAATCAATAAAGTTTGTTTAAAAAAAATATAAAAATTTTATTTTGGTTTTCACAAAACATAATGCAAGTAAAATTTCTTTTTTTGAGAATAGTATGGTCCCGGGGTATCACTTCTCCATACAGACGCAAATTCAATTTCATATTCATCTTTGTGTTCTATTCCATATCTTATTACTATTTTAACATTTTCTCAATAATTTTTCCCTTCCTTTAAGGCCGTGTCACACTGCCCAACGGATGCAAAAAGGAACCAAACGGAAGAGAAAAATGTTACATCCGTTGTATCCGCACTTAAAAGGGGCGAAAATTTGCATAATTGGAGCAGATAACACGGATGCGGGGAGGACATAGGGCGGATGCAAAGCGGATGCGGAATGGAAGCCCAGCGGATGGAAGCAGATGGGAGCGGATGGCGCAACCGCAGGGCTTCCGGGGGGGCCTCAGCAAAGCGGACGCGGAACGGAAACAACGGATGCAGAACGGATGCACAGCGGATGAAGCGGGTGCACAGCGGAAGCCTAGCGGATGCACAGCGGAAGCTTAATGGATGCCTGGCGTTAATTGCGCATGCGGGGGGATGCATTGTGCAAACCCCCTGGATATAAAGGGAAGCAGCTCGCACGTGGCCAGCATTTGGAGGAAAGACCTGCTGCTGGATATCTCGAGTTCTTGCCTGCATGTCTGCCTGCAAGCCTTGTTGCCAGCCTGCCTCCAAGCCTGCCTCCCAGCCTGCCTCCCAGCCTCCTGGGCAGCCTCCCTGCCAGCCCTGCTGCCAGCCTGCCTTCCAGCCTCCCTTCCAGCCTTGCTGGCATCCTGCCTTCCAGCCTCCCTGCCAGCCTTGCTGCCAGCCTGCCTTCCAGCCTCCCTGCCAGCCAGTCTTTCTGCCAGCCTTGGTGCCTGCCTTCCTGCCAGCCTTCCTGCCAGGCTTCCTAACAGGCTTCCTAACAGGCTTCCTGCCAGGCTTCCTGCCAGCCTTGGTGCCTGCCAGCCTTCCTGCCAGCCTTCCTGCCAGCCAGCAACCCCATAACCATGGGGAAGAAGCGAAAGTCTGAGCAACCTGCCACCATCCCTGGCAAGAGGGACAGGGCCACCCTCCCACCTCATGTCCCTGACTCTGCTTCTGCTGGGGCTTCTGCTGCTTGGGCTCGCTCTTCTGTTGCTGGAGCTTCTGCTGTAGCTGCTCCTGGCAGTGGTGCTTCTGCTGCGTACTCTGCTGAAGCTGCTCCTGGTCCTGCTGGTCCTGCTCGTTCTGCTCGGGTTCCTGGTCTTGCTGAGTCTGCTGCTGCTGCTTATTCTGCTGCTGCTGATCCTGGTCTTGCTGCTGCTGCTGCTGCTGCTGCTGCTGCTGATTATGATCCTGCTGGTGATTACGCTGCTGCTGGTGATGATGATGCTGATTATGATCCTGCTGGTGGTGATGATGATGATGATGATGATGATGATGATGATGATGATGATGCTGTTGGTGTGGAGGAGCAGCCCCTACAACCTGGAAGCCCCTCTGATGAGGGCCCATCTGGTCCTGCCAAAGGGAGGAAGAGGCGTATGCAACAACGGGAGAGGAGGCAGTACTACATTGAGGAAGCACACGAGGATGAGGTGCCAGAGTGGCTGAGAGAGAATGACTATCTGTGGCAGAAGGGACACCGGCTGTACAGGGACACCAAGCGGAAGCAGGCTGCTTGGAGAGAGAGGGCGGAGAGTATAGGATACACATCGGATGTGCTCCTCGGCTGGTGGAAGCACATGCACACCTGGTACGGAAGCTGCACCTCAAAAAATCTGGCCAGGCCAGGGTTAAGCTGACGGACAGAGAGACCTAAGTCATGGCCAGGTGCAGCTTCCTGGAGGGTGAGATCTGCCACCGAGGAGCACCAGGAGCCCCTCTGTCTACCCTCTCTCTCCGGCAGCCTGCTGCGACCCAGTCCTCTTCCGGCCGAGAGTCAGTCCCTGTCTCCATGCAGGTATCTGTGGAGCGTGCCACGGTGGACAACCCCCGGGCAGGTGTTGAAAGCATGGTGGAGAGCGAGGAGGACTCCCTGGTGTGGTGGGAGAAAGGAGACATCGAGTCCACCTCTGCCAAAGTCGCATCCACCCACACCTCCGCCTCCACAGTAAGGCAGAGAGCCAGACCACAGGAGGGGCAGAGCCACAAGGTCCTGGTGGAGATCAGGGACACCATCTGCAGCAGCATAGGTCTCCTCTCTCAGCTGGTCCCCATCGACTCCTCCTCCTCCAACCTCAAGCCCTTCCTCAATTATGTCAACCAGACCCTCAAGGAGATGGCGGATCCCCAGTACCAGGTGGTGAAGGAGAGGATCACCACGCTGCTTAACAACCCTCCAGACCCAGAGGCACCTGCTCCCACCCAGTCCAGGTCTGCTCCTCCACCCCAGGTGATGTCCCTCCCATACCAAGGCTTCCCAGAGCCCCTCACCTACCAGGGCTACAGCAACCCGGAGGTCCAGCAGCACAGACAGCAGCCCTTCCCAGTCCAGGCACAGAGTCATCAGACGACACCATTGCCACCGGTTCCACTGATGCCACCGATGCCACCACGCCAATGATGCCACCGACGACAGCGATGCCACCCACGCCAGTCCTCACCCAGCTGCAGACCAGACAGCCCCACTACACTACTCCTTCCTCCACCCCACAGCCAAGCCCGGCCTCAGTACATCTCTCATCAGTACTGGGGCTGACACCCCATGGCATGGAGGAAGGACCTCTCAGCATCACGGGGCTGAGCCAGCTGTCCGCCACCTTCCTCAACACACCGTCCCCTGTTCTCCTCTTGGGGCCAGGAACTCCAACAACACCTCAGACCAGCACTGCAGCAGCATCCACCTCCACAGCACCTGCACCCTAACACCTTAGACTGGGCACACAACTCTGAGTGACCAAGAGGAGTGCCAGAGACTGGCTGCCTGGATATTTGTGGACTTTATTTGGACACTTGACTTGGGTCATGTTTATTTTACAGCTTGTTATTAATAAAGTTTATCTTTGTTTCACACACTTGCTTCATTAATTTTTTTCTATAAAGTCTGGGTGGAAACTTTTAGAAATGGTTTAGCCTTTGCATGCTTGTGGGATGGGTTAAGATAGCAGAGGGATGGGCAGTGATACCTTTGGGATGGGTTAAGATAGCTGTGGGATGGGAAGGGATACCTGTGGGATGGGAAGGGATACCTGTGGGATGGGAAGGGATACCTATGGGATGGGTAATAGTTGTGGGATAGATAAACCTCCAGTGCAAGCATAGTGGGACTGTATGGTCCACCCTCCCAGGTGCCACCCCTATGGCCCTTCATTATCAATTACAATGTAAGCATTGATCCACACCTGTCAACATAAACACAACTCTTTATTAAATGCCATGTTCATTGTAGGCCCACCAAACATACATGGCCCAATCTCATCCGTGTGATGAGACAGGCTGAAGGAAGCATCCATTAAGCATCTATCATCCTGTCTTGCCACTCCACCGCTCCAGCTGGGGAGTTGCACCAGTGTTTCAGGAGGTTGCGCTGCTTCTTTGCCTCACGTGAGGCTCTGTTGGGCTCTTGCACATCCTCAGTGTCGATCAGGTTTTGCCCTTGCCTCCATTCCCCAGGCTCCATGTCCACATTGCCTTGTTGGAGGTCCACGAGCCTGTTCTACAAGACTGGGTAGCGGGTGCGCATGAGATTGTGCAGGATGCAGCAAGCTTCCACAATCCTCCTCATGGTCTGTGGGCGATGCTGCATGTTGGTGAGAAGTACCTGGAACCTGTTGGCCAGGATGCCAAAGGTGTTTTTCCACCACCCGCCTTGCCCTGGACAGCCTGTAGTTGAAGATCCTCTCTTCACGGGTGAGGTATTTGGAGGTGTAGGGCTTCATGAGGTAGGTTGTGAGGGAGAAGGCGTCATCCCCCATGATGAAGTAGGGCACATCTTGCGTGTCGTTGGGCAGCGGGTCTGGATCTGGGAAGCCCACCATGAGGTTGCTTTCCAGCCCCTCCTTGAGGTGACTGTCGTTGTATACCTGGGCATCTGAAGGTGAGCCGTTGCCTGAAGCATTGATGTACATGAACTTGTAGTCAGCATCGACCATGGCGAAGAGGATGATGCTGAAGAATCCCTTGTAGTTGTGATAAGTGGACCCTGACTTGGCTGGCGCTTTGCAGGCCACGTGCTTGCCATCGATGCCTCCAACAGTGTGGGGGAAGTTCCACTTCTGATACCACTGCTCTGCAACTTTCTTCCATCCTTCTTCAGTGGAGGGGCACTGGAGGAGCTCATCCTTGTATTCTCCAATGATGGCCTGCACCACTTCTCTGACAACAAAGCTGATGGTGCTGGGTGGCACCCTCCAGCCGTACTGCATGCTCCTGTAGGTGGTCCCTGAGGCCAGGTGGCGCAGAGTGAGTGTCACCTTGAGCCCAGGTTCCAGGCTGGGCGGGAAGTTGGTGTTTGTCTTGGTCAACCTGGGTGTCAGGCACTGCACAACTTTATCAAACATGGCTGGAGGCATCCTCATGAAGTTCTGGAATGCCCGAGGGTCTTCGCTTCTGAGCTCCACCATCAGCTTGTCGTAAAGTACGTACTGTGCTCTTCTGGCAAACCATCTTCGGAGCCAGACTTTTTTTGGGTGCCTCCTTTTCTTCCCGTAGTACTGTTCACAGAGACTGTAGATGGTTTCGCAGTGTTGCAGAAGGATGTTGGCTGCCGAAAGGATTTTGTTGCAATCCACGGTGGACATGACTGAATGCTGTGGAAGAGGAAGAGGCAGATGAAGGCTGCAGAGGTCTGCACAGCTGGGCTGCTGGTCTGAAAGTGAGATGCAGATGAATTGCTCCCCCTTTTTATAGGCAGTATAGGTGTCCCTTTGCATCCTCTAGGCATCCTCTAGGCATCCTCTAGACATCCTTAATATCCGAGATAGGTCCGTTTTTTCCATTTTAAACGCTTTGTTTTTGTGCTGTATCCGTTCTGCATCTGTTCTGCATCCGTTCCGCGTCCGTTCCACTTCCTCCCTGCATCCGAGTGGATGCGAGTTGCGCGGATGCGCAGCGGATGCCTAGCGGATATAGCGGATGCGTAACGGATGCGTAGCGGATGCGTAGCGGATGCGTAGCGGATGCAGAATGGACGAATTGGATACATTTTCCGCGCAAAAGTTTTAGGCAGCCCAAAACTTTTGGAGTGGATGAAACGTCAATAAATGGATGCTGGACGGATAGAGAGGAAGCAAAACGGAGGCAGTGAGTACATCGCATTTTCAAACGGATGGCAAGGTTTTTTGTCCGTTTTACATCCTCTTTGCATCTGTTGGTTCAGTGTGACAGGGGCTTTAATTTTCTCAATTTTCTTACTTTTAATTATCTAATTCCTTTCTAAATTCAATTATATATATCTTTTTCTAAGTTTCAATACCTTTCTAGTCATTATTCAACTCTTATTTAAATTTCAGTTTATGCCTTTACAATTATAACATTCAATATAAAAAACATAACACAAACATTCTGCTTCGTACATTCTTAAAATACGCACTAGGTTCTTCAGAAGAAATATATGTATAACAAAAATAAATAAAATACTTATTCTATTCCAATTCAACTCTATCATTAATGTTAGTTATAATCTTTGACATCTTTAACATTTCTTTTCAATAGGGTATCATATTTCTAGGAAAACTTATATTTCCATAATTTTTTCATGTTTCTTTCATATTCCTCTTCACTTACCATGTTTCTCCAACAATACGGCTTCCACCAATGGGAAGCCCCACCATGTTTTATTGGCATAAAATCAAATTAAGCCCCTCCCCACAAATTAAGGCCCATATTAAACATGCAAAATGGGGGGGGGAATGGCGGGGGGGTCTTGCCATTAGGAAGTACTTTTGTTGCATGCTCAGATATGGTGTTGCCTGCGTTGGTGGGGCACTTTATATCGGGAGAACTTCCACCACTGTTGCTTTTCTTTCTCCCTTGCTGCCGCGGCATTAGAGCAATGCTGTGGCATTTGGCGTAGCCACATGCGGCCAGTCAGGGCTCCTCCCTGCAACCGGAGAGAATTATTTTAAAAATGACACCCTACTACAACAAAGCCTCCCCTGCCCAAGAGGGCAGCCCAACCCCTCATGTGGAGGCAAATCTCCCGGGGCCTCTTCAGTTCCTCCCTGACCTCCCTACACTGCGCGCCACTGACATGCCGATCCCTTCAGCCCAGCGAGCTCTTCCACCTCAAAGAAAGGGAAGGTGGGAGGCTGTGGAGCAGCAGCAGCGGGTCCGAGCTGCTCGCAGTGGAAACAGCCACCACCCTTAGCCCGACACGGAAAGAATGATCGAGGTTAGCGCCCACCAGCTCGCCCTTCCCACCTTTGGAGGCACCTGCACTGAGCGCCTCCGTGGCCAGCCCAGCCACGCCGCTTCCGACAGACTCCTTTGGGAGCATCGCTGAGAGAGTCTTCGCAGCTCGGTTTCCCCTACCCACCCCAGCCGGCGGGTCCTCCTTTCATGTGGAGGCCTGCAGGGGAAGGCACTCACCTGAGAGGACTTCTCCTTCTCCCTCTCTCTCTCTCCCCGCAAGGTCAACGCCTGCACTGCGGCTGAGGAGGAGGCTGCAGCCGGTTCCTCCTGCTTGCTGAGCGCAGACGTTGACCTTGCAGGGAGAGAGAGAGAGAGAGGGAGAGGTCCTCTCGGGCGAGTGTCTTCCTCCACAGCCCTCCGGCCGGGTTGGGTAGGGGAAACTGAGCTGTAAAGACTCCCTCGCTGCACGCTTCCAAAGAAGTCAGTTGGAAGCGGTGTGGCTAGGCTGGCCGCGGAGGCGCTTGGTGCAGGTGCCTCCAAAGGTGGGAAGGGTGGGCTGGCGGGCGCTAACCTCAGTCGTTCTCTCCGCGTCGGGCTAAGGGTGGTGGCTATTTCCACTGCAAGCGGCTCGGACCCACTGCTGCTCCGCAGCCGCCCACCCACCTGAGGATGCAAGGGGGGCATTTTTTCAGGGGTCAAAAAAAAAAAAAGGCCCGGCCTTATTATGTGAGAAACACGATAGATTTTTGTAACACATTTATAATAATTAAAATGTTCCTCTCCCTTCCTAATTTCATTCTCTTTATTTCATTTAGTTATCAAACATTCCATTATATTACAATGAGTATTTTATCTGTCATTTTAATCACACTTGTTCCATATTTTCAAAGTTCATTTCTATTTCTAATACAACAATACTATCTTATGTATCCTTGCAGAATCCCCCTTTCAATTAGGTTTTCACCCATTATCTCTGTGTCTTCTAAATAGGCTTATACCCTTAGTCCTTGTTCGTTTTCCCTGTTTCTCTATTTCCTGTTTCTATCCTTTATAATTTCTTTTCCTTTCCCTCTTCCCCCTCTTCTTCTCCCTTCCTTTTTTGACCTCTTCTCTCTCTTATTCTGATTTTCTCTTCTGTAATCCTCTCTTCTGTTTCTTCCTTATGTTTTTTATTACTTTTCAAACTATTCTTTGTTTGGGTTGTTTTTTCAGATCTTAAATTTTTCACCCTCTTTCACCCCTTTCCTTTCTTTTCCCCACATAGAAATACTTGATCATTGAAGATGGCTTCTTCTTTGTCCCGCTCTTCTTGTTCTACAGGCATTTCTTGTTGTTTCTCATAGTTCAGGATCTCCATTTCTAAAAATTGAAATATGAAGCCAAAAGAACATCTTCCTTTTTATGCATCTTCTTTCTGTTTTTTAAGTTCCATTCTCAATTCTTCCAAGAGTGATATCATTTTAAAAACTTTTAAACAACCACTCGATTAATTTTAGTCCTTTAGATCCAATAGCCAAAAATCCAAAAATCACCAAGTTATCCAAATAATCCAAAGCTGTTTCTTCTTGCTTCTTTTTTCCACTTTCTCTTCCTGGGGTTCTCTTATCTTGTTACAAAGTTTCAGTTAAAATGTATCTTTTAGGAATCTTGTTAAAGTTTCACTATTAATTCCTTTCATTTCCAGGTGGTCTCCATTTTTCCAGATCCCACACGTTTGTTTTTTTCCCCTTCTTTTAAAAGTTTTTGAGAATCCAGAAATCTTTATTATCCCTTTGACATTTTATTTTCAGCTTAAATACCTGTTAATGTCAAAGTGGATTTTTGCCAGTTTCTTGATTAAATCTCTTAGTTGTCAATATAGGGAAGAAAAGAAAAAAAAAAACCAAATCCTTTCCCTTCCCTCTCATTCGCCACTTCAAAGTCTTCTTTGGGAACAATGTTGTTCTTTATAATTCAAATTCCAGGGTACCTTGTATTGTTGCTTTTTCAGTTCGACCCGATCAGCCAAAACTTTCTCTTCTTATCTTCCTCCTGCACATTCTTTTCCGGTCAAGTTCTTCTTTGAGGTGGCCATTTCTGACCACCGCTGCAACTCTTTGGGAAAGAGAGTAATGGCTAGCTGGGGAGGAGAGATGCAATTCTCCTTGACCCTGCTGACAGTCTCCCCCCTCTTCACCATCTTTACCAGCAGCTTGGAGTGCTCCAGCGGCGAGCACAGATCAAAACTGCGCATGATCGCAGATTTCAGTCTCTCGCCGAAGAAGTTCAAACCAGAAGCTCAATGTTGATAAAATTATGCAGCCAACAAATCTTTTTCTCCTTTTTGTTTTCTAGAGAATTGCTATTTTTTTTTATTCACCATCTTCTGGAATTTTTATAATAGTAATCTCAGAGTACATTCACAGTACATCGTTATTCCACTCAAACTACACTATTATGAATTCAAAGCCATACACACTGAACATCTAGGTTATTAAAGAGAATAATAGCTTATTCTCATCTGCTCAAATTTTAGTATTTTTCTTTTTGATAAAACAGAAGAACTTTGAAATTTATTCAGGAACTGTATATACAAATAGCAAATCCATTTTAATTATAGATCCTGATACAGTGGAAATAGCAGTTCTATGCAAAAAAGGTAGTAACCAGCACATTCAAAAAATTTTTTAAAAAAAAGAGAAAGTACAAATCAGCCCAATTAGCAAAAAGAATTATTGCAGAGGAATGGAGGAAAAAAAACAAGTAGATGAAGAAAATGGAATTAACAGAATCTGGAAAAATTTTACTAGAACTTTAAACAAGATTTCCCCATTATACAGATACTCCTCGACTTACAGCAATTGAGCCCAAAATTTCTATTGCTAGGTGAGACATTTGTTAAGTGAGTTTTGGCCTATTTTACAGCTTTCTTGACATAGTTGTTAAATGAATCATTACAGCTGTTAAATTAGTAATACAGTTGTTAACTGAATCAGCTTCTCCATTGACTTTGCTTGGTCATTAAAAGTGATCACTCAACCCGGGACACTATAACCGTCATAAATGTGAGTCAGTTGCCAAGCCTCTGAATTTTGATTATATGACCATAGAGAAGTTACAATGGTCATAAGTGTGAAAAAGGTCATAAATCACTTTTTTCACTGATGTTGCAACTGTGAATTGTTACTAAACTGTTGTAAGTCAAGGGCTACCTTAATATGTTTTTGCATGGTGGATTTTTATAGTTCATGTAATTTATGAAAAGAAGATCCCAAAAAAGGATATAGGAAGTATTTAATGTTACTCATTCTTTGAAATGATTGGCATAATTTATGACAATCTAGCCAAAGTCATCATGTAGACAATATACATACACCATTGTATAAGTGTCTATATACTGAGAATATTCCAAAGTATAGCAAGGCCTGTGGGAAAAAGCACTTCTTTACTAGTCCTAAATCTCTTGCAGGGAACTTTGGAACATAAGGGAGCATTTTCTTCATTATTCACCATTGGTCAGTGAATATGTACTGTATAATGAATATGTATCAAACAAAATATTGATAGTTAATGTTACCCTGGGCTACCAGGTGATAGAATGTGAGGCTTGCCTGGCTTTCAGCTTCAACCAGTAGATTTTTTATGTTCCATGGGTTCCAATCACTCTATGATAGAGAATATCCTCATTTCCCACAGCAACTACTCAGTATGGAAAATCAGACCTTTTTTGAATGTATAATGTTTTAAAGATTAGATCAGCATTCCTTAATTTCCCATAGATGTGTTGGGAATTCCCAGAATTTGCAGACGTAATGAACATAGGAATGGTGAAAAATGCAGTTGAGTTTTATTTGGAGGGTAATTAGGGAAGCTCAGGAGATGAAGTCAGTGAGAGCAATTCAAAGCATAGCTCAAGATACTTCACTGGAAAATTCAGATGGCATCAACCCTTTTTTTTAAAAATGTAGCATTAAAAGAATTTGTTAAGTTTCACTAAAAAAACCCCACCCCAAAAAATGAAACATATGGTGCCTGAAATTTTCAGCTTCACTTTAGGTCCAATGGCTAAACCAACTCTTATCCAGGCCTTACAGTAAATTAATTATCAGAAAGCTTGCCTCCAAGTTTGCATTCAGAAAAAAATAGATCTACAGAGGATGCTATAGCCATTACTCTTCACACTGTTCTGACTCACTTAGAACAGCGGGAGGGCGATGTGAGGATGCTTTTTTGTGGATTTTAGTTCTGCATTTAACACAATTCTTCCACATAGATTAGTGTCTAAACTTCTGGACCTTGGGCTTTCTAATTCAATCTGCCTTTGGATTATGGATTTCCTGTCTGGCCGCTCAGAGGGTCAGATTAGGTAATCATACCTCTTCAGCCCTTATTCTTAACACTGGTACACCACAGGGTTGCATGTTGAGTCCCTTACTATACACTCTTTATGTGCATGACTGCATTCCCACTAATATTACTCGCTAGTAATACTATTGCTAAATTTGTAGATGATACAATAGTGGTGGGACTTATCTCTGCGAGGGATGAGTCTGCCTACCAAGATGAGGTAGACAGGTTGCTTTTGTGGTGTGGAGACAATAGCTTGGTCCTCAATACCAATAAAACCAAGGAGCTTATAGGGGATTACAGAAGGAACAGATCCAGCCCTTGCTTATCAATGGAGACCAAGTGGAGCAAGTGGCCAGTTTTAAGTTTCTGGGTGTTACCCTAAAAGAGGACCTGACCTGGGGTGTCCACATTGCAGCCCTGGTCAAAAGGGCCCAGCAGAGATTATACTACCTGCGACTTCTCAGAAAACAACAACTGAATGAAAAACTGCTGATGACCTTTTATTGCTGCACCAAAGAGCATTTTAACACACTGCACCTCTGTATAGTTTGCCATTTGCACAGTGGACAATAGGAAAGCACTCGAGGGTTAATGTCATTGCGCAGAACATCATTGGTTGCCCTCTCCTCTCTTTGGAAGAGCTTTATAGCTCCCGCTGCCTTAAGAAAGTTCAAAACATTCTCAAAGATCCATCTCATCCTGGGAAGCCTTTTTTTTAACTATTACCATCTGGCAGAATAATAAAAACAAGGACATATAGGCTGAAAAACAGCTTCTATCCCAGGGCAGTAGCTTTTTTGAATTCTGCTGTATAGTGCAGTGTTGGTGTAGTGTCGGGGGTTTCCGGTTCAGTGTGTGGAGTGTGAAGGATGTATGTTTGTGTTTATTTTCATGGTCATGGTCATGATGTGCACTGAAGATGGTGTTTGATTCCGTTGTACGAGGTGTAATGACAATAAACTAAAGGACATTTGATACTTATCTCTTTAATTTTTTTCTTCGCCTTTTCCTAAAGAGCTTTCCACCAAAAAAAATTTGTTTTTTAAAAATTATGTTTATATCTACAGCTTTTTAATAAAAGGATTCATTTTTATAAAAGTAATAAATATGCCTTTGCCAAGAACAGGGACAGAGCACACACCTATTTTGTGGTTTCTGCTGGTGATTCCCACTTCCAAACTAGATTAGTCTGGTTTATAAATTGATGTTAATCAAAATGAACTCGGGAGCAAAATTCTGTATGCTTCATCCAATTTAAAATGAGAGCTTTGTTATTCCACAATTGCAACCCTGGACATATTGTGTTGGGGCAGCATTCATTAATATTGCAAGGAACCAGGCTTGAAAATCTGTTGTGGCAATACCCTCCTATTTTATGATTGGCTTCACAGAGGAACCCCTTTGATTATTCTATCACTAGAACAAGCAGACTCCACTTCCATATTCTTAGACAAATTCTATTCATTTTTAGGACATCAGTTTATAGAATTTGATTCCGAATAGCCTGGTGTCAAGTTAATTTCACTAATCATGACACTTCCTGTAAAACGTGGTTTCTGCAAGTTGATTAATACACCACAGGATTTGTTGTAACTGGAATTCCTGATTAATCTATAACATGTACTTACCTGTCCCTACTTATTCAATATGTTTGATTGAAGCTGATTTCTATGTATGCCATCACTGAACGACATAATTATATTGTAATTCTAAGCACCATGAAAAGTTCTATTAAATATATAAGCTGTTGCCTTTGGGGCTGAATGGTAAGAAATCTTCCAGCCTGCAGCAAGAAGCGAAAAAGTTACATCTCTACCACTTTGTGGCCCAACTTCTCTTCCAACTATATTATGTGTCTAACTCAGCCCTAATATGCAGTCTATTCTGTTCCCCCTCCCATCCCCACAGGGCCTGCAATTCCAATCATTAGTACATTATTTTTAAATGGAAAACACATTAAAATTAAGACTCAAATAAATTGTTTGTGTGAATACTCTTCCCCTAAAAGAAAAATAAAAAAATCCCAGCTCTGCTGATTTTGCATCACTGCCTTCATCAAATATATGGTCCCTCGTTTTTTCTACTAACGTTTGTAAGAGTAATGTTATATTCTAAGCAATTTATTACCTTGGAGCTTGGTTATATATTAAATGATTCATATAAAGCCTTCACAACCCTCCCCACTATTCAAAAGGCAGAAACAACAGGACAAAATTGGATCATGGAGATACTTCAACATTTACATTCATCAACACTTGACTTTCAGGTGCCCTTTCCCATTCACTATTCCTGATGAGGATCCAGTAGCAAGCTTAGCCAAGAGCTTTCACTTTCTTTCTGCAGCCTAGCCAGAATCCCCAAGTTGTTTTTACCCACATAGACATTTGTCTGAGATCCAAGCAAAACTATACATTTATTCCAGAATGCTAAAAATATTGCTATTATACAAATATAGTATAAATTCCAAAATCACAAAATAAAAAAGTACAAACTCCATTTAATAAATATATCTAACCATTTCAGTTCATTCAAAATTGAAGAGGGTGTTTTCTACCTTGAATGTTTGACCCAGCAAACCATACAAACTTAGTATAAATATATTTGTACATAATACCATCTTAAGCCAATTAGAAACAAAAGAATGTGATAAACCTGCTAATGGACTATCAAGGGGCAGATCGGAGGCATTTATATTCCTAAAAAGAAAAAGACTACTTTTAAACTATCTTTTTGTATGTCTGCAGTTTTTGAAAACATTTTTGTGTGATTAACAAAAAAGACCAATCAAATAAATTGAGAACGCAACTTACTCCATTTAACTGAACACAGAAGCCCAATTGCTCTCAACCTTTGCTAGAAAGCAATACAATTTTACTTTGAAAGAATGATACTGTGAATGTGTCAGATATTAACATAAAAAACTATTATGCTATCAGCCATATAGGCCAGAAAAAAATCTATAGGCAAACAAATAATGAAGTGAAATTTTATTTTGGTAGCAAAGAAAACCAGAAAAAAGTGCAAAAAGAAAAAAAAGATCCTTTTTAAGAAAGAAAGTATATGGAAATAAACATTATATACACAAAATAAGAGATAGGAAAATAACTAGTGTCTGATAATCTATAGATAAGCATTCATTATAAATCTCACTGTCCCTTCCTTCTCTTCAGGTATTTGCTCCAAGTAAGAATTACAACTGCTAGAGAAAGAAATGGAGAACAATTAAGGCACCAGAACAGCAGGCAAGGGATTCAATGCCTATCTCAGGAGCAGGCATTCTGCTCAATGTACATCTTGGATAAGGACACTGCCATAGCTTTGGCCAGCTCCTCGTCCCTCCTGCGCTGCACCTGAGTCTTTCTGCACCACTCCTCATATTCTGGATTGGGGCATTGATGATCCAGCATAGTATCATAGTGGCCATTGCTAAGCCAGCTCAACCAAATGCTGGCCCGGCTGGGATCCTCAGGACCGAGAAAGTGGGTCATAGTGGACACAGTGGGGCTCTCGGATCTGCCTCCAGTAGTGAGATGGATATTGACATTCAGCATTTGCCCCATGGCCAAAAGCTCAGGGTAGCCGGCCCAAGCGCCATCCTGAGCAGCGTTGATGAGGAACTCTCCCACGTCACCTTCGATGATGGGTGCGAAGTGCTCCAGGTGGTCGGCGATATAGTGCACCGTCTGTTCGCGAAGGTCTCCGTGCAGCCGCTGGTCCCCATTGATGGCTTTACAGATGGCGCGATACAAACAATTGCCGTCGGGAATGATATGGAAGCGGAAGCGGCCTTTGTGCCGCAGGTACTTGTCTTGCTTCTCCACCTCGGCCAGGTACAGCGCCAGCTTTTCGCTCCGCTCCGTCTGACGCAACTGGCTGGGGCTCACCTCCTCTGCAACTTTCAATGTGGTGACGGGTTGAGATTCAACTGCAAGTCCCGAGTAGGAACCGGCTGCTGCCGCCGCCGCCGCTTGCAAGGCCTGGCAATGCTCGTTGAAGCGGAGCCCGCGATTGCTCGGCTCTGGCTGCAAGGTTGGCTGGGCGGCGGCCGCGACTTCGCCCCCACTGTTCTCCAGCGGCAGCCACGGGAGGGCATTGGGACCCTCCTGCGGGTCCAGCTCCCCCACCGCTCCGATGGACTCGGAGTGCGGCACCAGTACTCTTCTCTCCAGTTGCCGGCGGCGGGTAATTTGCGCCGCAGATGCAAAGACCTGCGGCTGAGGCGGCGGCTTCCTCTGGACGGGCCCCGCCGAGGGCAGCAGTTCCAGGCAAGAGAAGGCGGGCATGGTGTTGGCTGGTCCTGCTGTGACGGCACTCACGGTCCCTCCTCCGCCACCTCCAATGTCGCTCTCAATTCCACCCGGGCTTTGTCCAGCGGTCTCCGGCGAAGGAGAGACTTTGAACACGAGTCCCGGCCCGCTGGACGCGCCACTTTCCGCAGCCGCAGCCGCCGCCGGAAAATGAGTGACGATAGTGCCGTAGAGCTGCATTCTCGGCTCTTTATAGGCTGCTGCGGTGGCGGCGCTCACAGCAACCAAGGAAGGCTGCAGGGGCCGGGCTAGGGAGCAATCACTGCAGCCACTGCTTTGCCGCCGCCCCTCCGAGTAAGTAGCCAGAAAGGATGAGGCGCACGAGTAAAAATAACCTCGGGCATCCCCGCCTCACCCGTAGGCGTCGCCGTCCTGAGACCGCTTCCGCCCTCTCCTCAGTTCCTCACGCGGACAGGGAGGCGGGTCCGCAGAAACAGCGCCCCCTCCCTTCGCCCTCCCGTTTTCCTCGGACCGCGCCGAAGCGGGAATTCCTGCTGCGCCACAACTCTGGGCGGATCCTTCCTCCCTTTCGCAGGCCTAGGCCCTCCTGGAAGGTACCGGAGGCCCTGCAGAGGGGGAGCGGCCAGGGAAGGCCGGGCCTTGTTTACTTCCCGCCCTTCAGCACGTTGTGAGACACACGTCGCCAAGGTGGGAGGGGATTGGTGCGGATCTGAGCGGTTGTTCCCCGGCCACGTCCCCCGTTGAGGCGTTTGACAAGGCTTCCGGCAGAGGTTGACCGAGTTCCCCTCCTGCCCCAGCCGGTTGGCCAAGGACGTTAGCCGCAAAAACGCACACAAGCGCGCGCGCGGGCGCGCGGATACCCTTGCTTCGCTGTCTCTGGCCGCCTCAGGAGGGGAGGCGGGGAAGCAACAGGAATAACCCGCTTTAAGCGTGGCAGGGATTCGCTTTTGACGCCACGAGGAAGTTGCAGGAAGAGCAAGGAGCGAAGGAAAGAGGAGAGCCCACCGGTGGGTAATAGTCAGGCGCGAAGAGTCAGGTGCGGATAGCAACAGAGCTAGGAGCCCGGCTTAAAAGCAGTGAGAAAATGCCTCTGAGCATGTGTCCAATGCCGAAGGAATGCAGGAAGAAATTCTGCCTTTCGGCCGCGTCTCATGCTATTTTATTTATTTATTTTTAAAGCAGTTCCTACTTAAAAGAAGTTGAGAGGGAGGAGCAGTGGTGGGATTCAGTTCTTTTTACTACCAGTACTGTGGGCATGGCTTGGTGAGCATGGCAGGGGGAGGATATTGTAAAATTTCCAGTCAGAGGTGGGATTTGCCGGTTCTCCAAACTACTCAAAATGTTTGCTATCTGTTCTCCAGAACTGGTCAGAACCTGGTGAATACCACCTCTGGGGAGAAGCAACTAGTATTGTGTACTCATTTGAGGGAATTGCAGAATACCAAATAAATTTTCTCCCCAGTTGCTCAGATTTAAAACTTCCATAAGTGGGCGTTTTCATCTTTGTGTGCTATTTGTGCTTTGAACGTTGTGTTGTTTTGCTGAAACTGCTATATCTATTTTTTGGGGGGAGGGAGAGATGAGGGGAGAAGGAAATAAAAGGAGGATACATCTATATACATTTAAGATGGATACCTAGCCAGTCTAAGTATTGCTTTATAGATTAATCTTGAGGGTTGGGTGTTTTTTTTTTAGCAAATTTAGATATTTCATTCAATGTCACAACACTCTACATCTATAGACCCAGAACTAGTGAAATGTTGCAATTCATGCCAGTAGAACTGTACAACACACCAAATCTATTCAGATCTATAGGTAAAGATAAAGGTTCCCATCGCATATACATACGAGTTGTTTCTGGCTCTAGGGGGCAGTGCTCATCTCCGTTACAAAGCCAAAGAGCCACCAGCACTGTCCCGTGGTCATATGGCCGGCATTTAGGTACTCAGAACATTGTTACCTTCCCACTAAAGTGGTCCCTATTTTTCTACTTGCATTTTTACATGCTTTCAAACTGCTAGGTTGGCAGAAGCTGAGAAAAGTAACAGGAGCTCACTCCTTTACGCGATACTAGGGATTCAAACTGCCAATCTTTGTGATCGACATGCTCAGTGTTTTAGCCACTGAGCCACCGCGTCCCTCCATACAGATCTATACTAAGATCAAAATGACCAGTATCACAGATTTCATCAACCTCTATCTTACTATCTACTTTCAAGTTGATAAACAAATATACCAACAAATCAGAGGAACACCCATGCAATCACCATCCTCAGGAGTTGTAACAGATACTGTAATGCAATGTCTAGAAACTACATATACGACCCAAAGTATGGATCTGGTATGTACACAACATCTTTGTCATAATAAAAAAGAACAACATATTCAAGGAATAACATTCATAAGGAAAAAGAAAGTAATCCTAACCTACCTAGCTATCCACATTGACAAAGAAAATGGCATATTTGAAATACAAGTCTTACCAAAAACCAACCAAGTGTTCCACTTCCAAAGTAACAAGCCATCTTCCCCCCAAAGGAGCCATGTATAAGCATTCAGATGAGCACAAACACACTGCAGAACACCAGAGAAAAGAGATAAACTGCTTGTATAATATAGCAAATATAGGCAATTATGCATCACTGAAACCCACAATTTCAAACATCTTAAGTAAACCAAAAGACCCATCAGTCATTAATAGGCACCTACAATAAAGCATATGACACATGGATTCAAAACAGACAGTGAAAAAGCTAACAATAAAACAAAAATGCCAGAACACCTTCCCTGCAATCAGCACTTAGATAAACATGGAATATCAGAATTAATATAAGCAATAAACAACACTCTAATCAAAGAACTACCAATCAGACAAGCAATTAAGTAGCCTAACCAAGGAACTATCAAGGTGGAAACAAGTCCTCCGCCAACATAGACTGGACAAATAAATATATAAAAACAAGAGCAAACCCCACTCCTTGTTAGCACTGAAGATGCTACCTATAATGTCTAGAATGAAACATTGGCAAACAGGCAGAAAGCACCTAAGATTCCTGAAAAGTCAAATAGGTTATATATAGTAGAAGAAAACTAGGGATATGTTGATGGTGAATTATAGCAGGTGTTGCTTTCCTTTGATTTTGCAATTTAGGCTCTTGGTTGAGCAGCAAAACTAAGGCAGCAGTTTATGTTTGTCAATATAATCTGTATTTTCGCAATATTAATCTGGAGACATTTCTATCTCCCACACAAAAACATGCAGGAAATGTTTATGTGTTTTACATCTATTTTAGGGGTAAATATATCCCGAAACAGAAATATATATCCCTATAATTCCCTGGAAGGTGAACATTTTAGCCCACTATAGCTGCTTAACATATCTGGTGCTGTGCCTGATCAGATAGAATTATACAGAATTGATTGATCTTTATAGAGTTTAGAAGCTGAGTCATAATAAATACTTTGATGGGAAACTGTGAGAAGGTAGTAATTCTGTAGCTAAGAAGTTGAAAAACAACTCAGAAGAAAGTTGCATTTGGAATCATTTAAATATTTTTGTCAAGGAAAATGCCTATCCTTGGCTACGAAATCACCAGTAGTTATCTTCACTTGAAGGGCACTTTTTATCTTCCTTTTTGAAAAAAACATCTAGAAGTTCCTGGCTCAGGGCTAAAGTCTGTTTGAAGGACAATTTTTATCTTTTTTTAAAAAATATCTAGAATTTGCTGTGCATAGATATCTTGATTACTTGACAAATTGACTACAAACTCTTACCTGCTTTCTTATCTTTTAGAAAGAACCCCTGCTTCAGTGATTATATGGCAGTGAAAGTAAAAAGTTAGATTCCATTGTTAATTATTCATAGCAGGATTAACTGTGTCTTTCTTCATGAATCAAGTTACAGTTTTTAATATAGTGATATATAAATGGATATTTAATAATAGTCAAAAACACTGCCACATGTTCTGATTCTTTTGTAACATAAACCAAAAGTCCAGTTATTTTCTTTGCTTATTGATACATTTATACCTCCCAGTTGTCAATTAGAACAATATTGGAATTAATATATTGTTCTTTAACATGCAATTTCTGAACTTTTAGTTCAAAAAGTGAAGTTCAATCTACTATTATCTTATACTGCTTATCATAAAATCCAAGAATTTGAAAGGATCTTGGAATTCTAGTCCAATCCCAAGTACAAATCCTGATATCATTCGTACAAATGGCTGTCCAATGTTTACTTTCAAAGCTCTAATGATGGAACGTTCCAGGAGGTTCTTCAAATCGATCAAATATCCAAACTGATATTTATTTATTTTTATAAAATAACACTGTGCATTATGTTATTGAAAAATTCCAAAGTTCAATGGAACTCCTCAATAAGAATTAACCAGATTTTAATTTAAGGCATTAAATTATATTACAATGCTTCCCCTTCTCAGTCACTGAAGCCAAATACCTTGTAATAATATTCCTAACTTTAACATTACATTGAAAGCATTTTAATTTTAAATCACATACATTCTATTTTAAGTCCAGCCCCACTCATTTTCTGAAATGTACATATCTAATATCTCATTCAAAGATTATATATGAAAGTATGTCTTTCATATACTAATGATTTGCATATTTTGCTGCAATCTAAAGATATTTAGATGTGATAGGAATGAAACACAGAATTTTTAGTCCATGGGACCATAGGAATTCTGGCAATCCCAGACACAATTACTGCTATCATTGCTATTACTGGGCCAATAAACCTCCTTTCCAACTACAGCCAGCCTCAAATTTTTCCTCTTTCTGCATTTCTCTCCTGGCTTGGAATAAGACACAGACAAGATTTAACTTCCAACATAAAACAAGCAAGACATTAAAAAAATACACTGAGAAAGAAAAAAAATACAACACCTATAAACATATTATCCCCCATTATTACATAATTAATTTCTCACCCTCTGCAAAACAAGCCCAACAGATTTTAAACAACCAAATCCATTTGCAAATTGCTAACCTGTCATCCATATACAATACTGATGACAAAATAATTAACAGCAAGAACAATAATAATAAAGACAAGATGTACTCCTATGTTAACAAACTATTATTGTGAATAACTCTAAGAACATTTTCCATGACATCTATCCCAAGACATCCCAAACATTAAGTTATTTGTCCTGGATCAAATATCCATGTCTGTTTCTTAATGCCATTTCTTATTAATTACTCTCTAATTAAATATAATAAGTTCAAAGTTGGTCTATCTTCCCAAAAAAGTCCAGTTAAAATTGATTCCCCATTAAGTGTGATAAATCCATTCCTTCATCTCCATCGATCGTCCTGAGGAAAGCTAATTTACTTCTCACTCAGTGTACTTCTGCTGTTGTAAAAGACTGCAGGCTTGAACTTCAAAGAAATGTATGCCATCAGCTCAGTTAATTTTAAGACTGTACAATCCCAATTTCTTTTCAACAAATTAATTAGTTCCAAATCACATTCCTTTTGTGAATCTAATTTCAGAAGAACATGCCTCTGTATATTTTCCACTGCCATTATCATTTCATACATTTTTTTTAAAGAAGCATTCAACTAAAGATTGCATGTTACCAAATGGTTTTTTCAGCCAGTCTGTTCATTTTGATTCAATCCATTGTTGCTATGTATAAGTTAACCAGGAAACAAAAAACATAAAGCAAAGTGAAGAAATAAATCAAAGGAACAGAGAAAATATGTCAATCCAAAGTTAAAAGGAAAAATTAAAAAAATGAACTCAAAATATTTTGCAATCTAATAAAGTACAAAAAACCCAGTGGTGAAAGTCTAATATGATGTAAATCAAATAAAAACACTTCACCATCCAAGGACACTTCATATTTCCATACAGAAAAGCAAAAATTATTCAAAATAACCTAAATCAAAACGAAGAGAAAAAAAACAGTTAAAATCCAACAAGGAGTTAAAGTAGGTCAGCATTTGACCAGCAGTCAACTTTTAAAGACAAAAAGTAAAGCAGTAAATTCAAAAAGTAAAAGTTAATATCTAGGCATTAATGAAATGTTGAAAGGAAGATGGATGCCCTGACTTTTTGACTTCTCCCAAAGAAAACTGGAATCTTCAAGACTCCTTCCTAGATGGGTCCACCACCATCCAAAAGTCATCTGAGTTATTCCTAAATGCTCCCATTCAAATCCAGGAAGCTGCTCTTCCAGAGAACCAGCTCTGGCAGCAAAATCAGCAAATTATCATCAGGAAAGGAAAACATTCATACCATTCAGCAGCCATCTTGGGGGAGTCCTCAATCCTGTGACTTTTAAAAATGATTTTTGATTCAAATATTATCTAGATTACTCTGCTTGATTTGCAGGCATCAGCTATATTCAGCTTGGTACAACCATCTCACTGGGGTGGAATGGGGTGAGGAACCAATATTGCAAAGAGATATAAATGTTGACAGATAGCATGTTCAACTTCACTCCAACCTGGCTGGCCCTTCTTCAAAAGCCTTGTTCTTTGCTCAACTAATCTAAATGTAAATATAAATTTAAATGTATAACAATTTCTTTTTGAAGATTTTTTTGTCATGTTGTAGAATAATTATTTTTATTAGCTCTCTTGTCCCAAAAATCTTAGTATTAATGTCCAGAAATTTTAGACACTCGGAACATAGCTAAGAAGAAAAATGTATCTTTAAATTATCACAGTCAATTCATGTGAGTAATCCTGTTGATTTCATAGAACACAACAATATCATAGAAATTAATGTTCCTAAGCCATACCTTCAGAGTAGGCAGGTACAGGCTACTCTTACTGAATATTCACTGAATGTTCACAAAGCAAAATTTATAATTTCCAGGCTTTTTTCCTCCTTTATCATGATTATTAATTTTAATAATATCAATTATTGTTTAAATAGTTGCATGTATATTTTTCTGTCAATTTGTTGTAATAAACCCCCCTTTTCTACAAGTGGGTTACAATGTCCTTCACCCATTCTCAAGTTGGAACAAAACTAGCCGCATAAAGGTTCATGTCCTCATTGCAGATCAGTATTTTGACTTCTCTCCTCTGTTCTCAGTTGCTGTCAGTTTCAGATGGTGTTAGAAGGGGGATAAGCTAACAATTATTGCAAGAGCTGAGAGCAGAGGCATGGAGGAATGGAGGAAGACTGGAGGTATGGTATCATACAGCTATTGATTCTGCTTCATCATTACAACTTGTAATGTCCCAGCCAGTCTATGGGAGTTGGATAGTTACTTAGGAATTGTGATCTGTCCCCTTAAGGGACATCATGGTAAATGGTAGTTAAAGGTATCCTGGGAAATGTAGTTCATGTCACATGGCTACATCTGTAATCCTGATTGGTCATTAAACTGACCCTCGAGGGGTTGAGAAAGGTTTCCTCCATTCTAGCCTGGACTCATGAACTGATAAGTAGCTTACCACTACATGATGGGTTAGGAAAAAAACCATATTTCCCTTTCAATGCTGATATACAAAGGACTACTCATTATAGAGGAGCTTCGCCACAAATGTGAGTTATGAACATACCTGATGTACCAATAAATGTACTTTGTTATGGATATTTTGTGGAATTATCTATCTGCATCTGCACAGCCATAAATCCACTTCTGTGCATGAGACAAGACAGAAAAAAACCTTTTTTTCCAATCAACCTCCATGTTGTTTCCAGGGTCTTTTTGCCAGCTTGGAACTGAACCAGATGTATTTTCCTTCTTAATAGTACCATCGTTAAGTGCAAGTGGGGACATGACTGACAATATCTCTTTTCTCAAGCATCTGGCCTTTTAATGCTCTAAGGCAGTGACACAAAGAAAGAATGCAGTAGGAAGCATGCAAATAGAAAGAATGTTGAGGAGCATCAGATGCACTTTAGCCATATTCTTGATCACCACATAGTATTTGCCCTTCGTTCCTAGTATATTGGTGGGATTCAAAAATTTTTACTACTGGTTCTGTGGGCATGGCTTGGTGGGCATGGCAGGGGAAGGATATTGCAAAAACTCCAGTCAGAGGTGGGATTTGCTGGTTCGCAGAACTACTCAAAATTTCCACCACTGGTTCTCCAGAACTGCCCAGAACCTGCTGAATGCCACCTCTGAACACCACCTTTGCCATCTTTTGCTGTGGCAAAATGAAACTAAAGGCTTGCTGGAAGTTGAAATCTGCCCATCTTAAAGTTGCCAAGTTTTAAAAACACTGCATTAAGATGTTAAATCACAAGTTAAGAACAAATACTTTATTCTTCATTTAAATAGTTGATTTAGACATAGCAAGGTCTAAATATAACAATATATATAGCAATATAACAATTTCAGTTACCTTCATCTGGTCATAAATATCACATAATCTCTGTAATCATTTTTTTCATATGATTAACTTATGGCTTTGAAATCTATGCTTTGGAATGCTAACAATCAGTGTTTCTCAGTACTCTGTAATACTTACATTGTGCCTTTTTCCCAATTTTTGTACTATTTCAAAGTTCATAACTTCCTTTCAAATTATTATTTGTAACATAAAATAAAATACTACTTTTTTCCATAAAATTTTCACAATTAGAAAATAGCATATTTAAAGAATGTGAAGTAGTTCTTGATGTGACTTCACTGACAATGTGCTATGACATTATGTTCTCTCTCAAGTAATCCGTCTGAATGATTCAGTGTAAAAGTAATCCGTAACATTCCCTTGTATCCTAGCAACTAGCCTGGCAGGCTTGGCATCTCTAGGAAAGCAATACTTTCAGAATGAGCGACAGTGACATCACAGGACATCAGGCAAAGTAGAAGCAAACTTGTTGTTTAAAGAAACAGGCTTACAATTTTTCAGTACATTTGCCAAGTAGTAGTAAAAATATCAAAATTGTTTTGCTTTTGGCAGATTCCAGGTGGATTACAGAGTCTCTAGAACACCCATATTTGTTGCGAACTACTGCAACTGAAAAATAGGTGAAGAAATATGCCAAATTGATATACAAACTGCTATGAGAAAAAAGTTTTTACAAAACTTTTCTCTGATACAAAGCAATAAGGGCAGATTTTTTTAAAAGATAGAACATTAAACATGATAACGGGAATATGAAAAAGTATATTTTATTTTATATATTGTATTTACATTTACTGAACTGTAAATTTATTTCATTTTTTTGGTTCTAGAGTTCTACATGAGGAGTTAAGATAGTGACTAGAAAAGGCTGTCCTTACAAAATGGCAGTCATTACACGTGTTGTATTCTGAAAACAACAACAATAATAGAAATGCAACGAGTGCCACCAGTAAAATACCACACTGTAAGTTGATTAGTAGCCATTACTTTAGCAGAATAGAGCAAAACTAAAGTATTTGTATGAAAAATTGCTATCTTTGTGTATGTCAGCTTTTTTCTCCTACTCTGCAATTTATGGGAAAATATATTTTTCTGTTGGAATTATGACACATTATTACACACTTAAGCATAGTTTGATCTTGCTAATCAAGAAAAAATGTATCCTACAATTATGTTCCCACTACTGGCATATTAAGAACTGATTCATGGGTAGAATTTAGAGAGCTGCATAGATTATATGGGAATTAAACCAGCACTGTGTACAAAGCCACTGGCAAAACATTCATATCCAGTGATGTCAGCCTGCATTAAGATTGCTTTTCTGTCACTAACAAATTCTACAAGTATAACAAATGGAATGCAGTTAGATAAGAAAAAAATATTATGCTTTATTTGCCTTCCTGTTTAAAAAAAACCTGTTTTTTCTCACTTTCATGTTCCATGTTTCAGTTTATCTCATAAGTTTTTACATCTATTATCTATTAACGAATCTTATTAGTAGAGGTGTCACTGTATTTTGTAAATACCTTGTACATATCAGCTCTATAATAAGTAGAAGCAACAGTACCTCATATTACAAACTAATAGCTGAGTTGATTCAAGTCAATATTTGTTTTAATTATGATTTGAAGACAATAATACATTACTTTCACTTATAATGAAATCTTCAGACCTGAGATTTTCAGTGTTGTCCCCTTGGTGGAGTGACTTGCGTGGGCCTCACCTGGTGGCCCTGGGGCTGCCTGTCCAATTGACTTGCTAATTTCCATCAACACACTACAATATCAGGCATTCTGTGAGCTGGCAGCCATAGATACACTCCTGGTAGCCATAGTGCCTACAGTTTATTGTCAAAGTTACAATGAGTTCCCCCAGTCAAAAAAGATAAAATATCTGCAAACCCATAATGACTAAATTCCCAAACATATTAAGCCAAATCCAAAGAAACTACCTTATGGCTTCGTAAGGCATAATGTTAATGTTATTATCTTTCCTTCTCCAAGAATTAAAAAGTATAGGGGTAGCTTTTTGTAGCAAAAGCTCTTACAAGAAGTGTGATTAAAATGGTGTTTTGTAACATTACAAATATTACATTTATTACTAAGTGGAAGAGAAAAAACCTCCAAACATGTATTTCCCCTTCCTACCCAAAAAAAGGGCTGGACATTAATCACTTCTTCCAAGATTAATCTCTTTAACTTCAGTTTAACAGGTTGGACATGTATGCCTACATAAATGTCTTCTCAGACTAGGAAAGGGTGACATTAAAGGAATAGATGAAAAGATTATGAGACAAGTGCTATGACAACAAAACGACATACAACACTGTCCCAGCCAAAAGGGCAACACTTTTTTTTTAGCAATAAGTTATTCACTTTTTTCCAGGAAATCTTGTGATACCCATGCAGGGCTGGAGAATTCTGGGAATTGTAGTCTGTACTTACTAAGATTTAAAAATACTAGTCTACATCACAATAGATATTTAAGTCAAAGATACTTGTTGGTACTAAGTAACAAGAAGAATACAAGCCAAACATAATTAAGCCTAAGTAAATTATTACTTCATTAATAGTAAACATATCTGAACTATTATTAATCACTGAGTTCACAAACACATCATTTTCCTTTGGTCTAGTCATTTTCTATATTTTATTATTTGTGAAAGTTTAATTTTAAAAAATAACATGCTGACTTCCTTAGTAAAATCCTGAGTTTATAATACACCTCAGTCTTATTAATTTCAACAACAGTAAAGCATTTCATTTAGTTTGATAGAACCCAAACTATTAGTGCTGGATTTCAAAAAAAAAGTCCAGAGTAGCAGTGAGAAATGGAACTCTAATTGTAATGAAGTCTAGTGGTCACTTGAATATTTTCTGGCATGATGTTCTTATCCTTAGTAATCCTAATTACTTGTGCCTATTTTTTTAAAATCCATAAGGGAAGTCTGCATTTGTACTTGATGAAAAGTGAGCCCTCACTGAGCTCAGTAAGGATGATTTGGAAGACCATACTGTACTTTATTTTTTAAAACAATACAGGCAAAAAATAACCACTCTGATTAAGGTTAAATGTGAGCGTGCACGCCCCTTCACACTTTTTTATTTAGAAAAAAATAAGCTATTATTTAGAGAGAGAGAAACTTGTGTTCTCTCTCATTCCCAGAAAGTACCAAAGTCCAAATCACTAGGTCTTATGAGGCCTGAGTCTGAATTTGTTCTATCTACCAGCAGATCTCAGAAGCATCCATATACCAAGAGAGAACTTCAGCAGCATTACTTGAAGGAGCCAGGGTGGAAATATACATCAACATACTGATGATATCTAACTCCATGCTGATGCAATATTCTACCCAATGGCCTCATTTAGAAGCTAAATTGGAGAAGGGGCAGAACAAGCACTGCAGTACTGTGCAAAGCAAGAACTTTCAGCTAGATCTTTAGATTGATTATACCAAAGCTATATTGCAGTTGGCAGCTTTTTTTTCAGAGTAAGAGCCAGAAAGTGAATCTATACACCCAGCTTTCACTCATTTAAAGTCAGTTATGGTGGATGGCTATCTTCACCAAGTTGCTTGGATGAAACAGAATATTTCTATTCAGTGTAGATTTGAGTTACAATGGCAATTAGGACCCGAATTTCTGTAGCTAAGTGATACAGTCACATGAGTTGTCACATGAGCCCATCACTTAGCGATGGCAATCCTATTAGACTCAGTTGCTGTCCTAACCTTAGGACCACACAAGTTGTTGAGCAGGAAGAGGTAGAAATCACAAGCAAGGAACATAGAGAGATACACGAATGTTGCAGGACATGGGCAGTACTATAGGCAGGGGTCATAGTGCAGGTGGAAGACTGGAGGCCACAGGAGCTGGTGGCCACTGTTCCATGGGATCTACAGCGGAACTTCTCAGGAGAAAAAATGATGAATAAACTTATGGGACTGGCTACCTTCCATGTTCACTTCCCCATCTGTGCTTATGGGAACTTGGCAGAGAAGATCATAAATGGCAATTCCGTGATTGTGGGATACTGTAACTATCCTAAGTACAAGCTGGTTGCCAAGTGTCCAAATCACAATCAAGTGACCAAAGCTATGCTATAATAACTGGAACCTCAGAGACTGGTCATAAGTATGACTCATTCAGTTCTGTCAACTTTGAATGGTCACTGAATGAGTGGTTATAATCCAAGAATTACCTATATGAACAAATGTCCCTTTTCTACACATCCTGTTGGCTAACTATTGCAGAGCTGCCAGAATGTATTAACTATTCGCACTAAAAACAAGGTGCTGGATTACAGTGGAAGAAAAAATAATTTAATTATTGGGGAAAAGCCATTTTAACTGGTGCAGTTAGCTTGCCCTTTTGTAATGTGACAGCAGGAGAAAAAGAACTTAGAAATTGAATTTAAATAAATAGAAATTGAACTAAATATAGAGAAATTGAACTGTGACGGCAGGAGAAATTGAACTTTTAGAACATTGAAATTAAAAGTACATTCATAATAATTAATGTGGATGGTACTTTTGAACCATCATAGACACTTGTTTTTATTAGGAAAGATTAAGGGCCAAACAATGTATATCTTAAAGAATGAGCCATCTGACTGTTGTTTTTAACTACTTACTATGATAAGGAACCTATTAAGTCCCTCCTTTGAAATAATTTCTGCCCTCCAAAAATATTACTAGTTTAGCTAGAAAGAAAATCTAAGCATTTTATGAGTCTGTAAATTTTGCCAATTTATTAACTAAAAACATGGGGGAGACAGTAATTTAAGGCACAAGTAATTTCAGGGAGAGGGAATAGCTCAGCAAGTATAAGCTCTTTTTCACATGATGCTGCTGCTTTAAAGGTGAAACTACCCATAGTTCTTTTTAAAGCATTTAAACTGAAATTTGATAACAGATACTTTACATCACTGCTTACTTTAGCTCTTAGTTAAACTTTTGGAATTTACTCGAACTCTGCTGCTGTAACTTCTCTGTTCACTAAAAACAATTGCTTTTAGTTCTATGCTATCATTTTACACTTGTCAGATAACATATTAAAGGAGTTGTGCTGACAATGTACTCATTCATCATCACTTAGTAGCCGATGTATAAAGGTTAGTGAATGGCGGCAAGCAAAAGCATGATCATCAAGTAAGGAATATGATAATTCTATAAACATGTTTAAAAATAAAAGGTATGGTTTTTAAATATAAACAGTACAGAGGCATATATCTTATCTCTTTTTCAAAAAATGATAGGTAGGTAGATTAGAAAGAAATTTAGAAAGAGATAGGTAAATGTATGAAAGGATGTAAAAATAAATGATAGTTTTATTTCTTAATCCATATTATTTCCAGTTCATGATTTATTTTAGAAAAAATGAAATTCTACATTCATATTCATGATACCTTATTGATAATAAATGTTTAACATTGTAAGCATAAATTATAATCCTAAGAAAAATTGTATAGAAAGCCAAATTATTAAAAAGTCTTGGAGTTAAATTCCTACAGATTTAGAGAGATGAAAAGCCTCCTAGTATTCATTATGGCTTACTTCTAATATGTGTTTAAAATTAAACACAAAAAATAAAAAAGGCATAGAGTGCAACTGTCAGCCAAATTATTTAGATTATATACATATAATTTGATAGGCTGCAATTCAACAGTCCTAAAACACTTACTTGAGCATAAACATAACTGGCATAGTTGAAGCTCCTTCAGAATAAACATCAAATGTAAAATTATCTTCCTCATTATACAGTTTCTCAGTTGCCTAGGCAAATAAGTGTCTATGCTGGATAATAAGATCTCTAGCAAAAATATGTCCAATTGCATACTATAAAAATATTCCTGTAATAAATAATATTTTGGCTGTGCTTCACCAAGAATTCTGTATACGTTCTATTCCCAAAGTCAGCAAACAGAGCTTTTAACAATGCAGTATTATATTTACAAACAAGACTAATATATTTATATTCATGAATAAAAACATATTTTTTTCTTATGCTTTTTTAAAAACATGTCCATCATGAATAATAGTTTTGATTGTAGAGGAAAATGGTTCATTTCAGACTAATATGTATTCCTAAATTTTCATTTCAATCATAAATATCAATAGTATACTTTTTCAACATAAGATAGTCCTTACACTCAAGAATTAGAATAACATATTACTGAATAACCTATTTTCACAAGAATCACTTTCCAGATTGCTCTATTCATGAATAATTATGAAAATAGAATAATATGACCAGCACATCCGGGAACTAAACGTTACCAGAACTCATCAGTTAGAGGAACTTACAGTGGTACAATCTATGGGCTGGAATCAAGAGGATTTTATTCAACACCCTGTGTACTAGTCCCTTTCTTTCTGCCTACCCTTCAGGGATTCAGAAAAGAAGCTCCTGAAGGACAATTAGAACTCTATTTTTGTAAGGTTAGTAATAGAACTTTCAAAGCTTGCCAACTTTCTCTCTGTTCTTAGTTATATAGATAGCCCTTGACTTACAGGCATTCATTTAGCGACTGTTCAAAATTACAACAGGACTGGGAAAAAAAGACTTTTGATCGGTTCTCACACTTCCAACCATTGCAGTCCGTTCCCATAGTCACAATCAACATTTGGAAGTCTGGCAACTAGTATATATAATGGCCGCAGTATTCTGAGGCATATTAATTCAATTTGCAGCCTGCCCAGTGGTTTCCAACCAGCAAAGTCTGTTGTAGGGCACAGTTAAGGGTGGCCCAATAGCCATCTGGATTTATAGGTGTTATGATAGGTGTTTCCCATTTAGCATGGTCTATGGGTTCTAGGATCCCTTGGGAAATGAGTTTTTCTAACTGCTCATCAATTTTTAGTTTAAGTGCAAATGGAACTCACCTTGCTTTTAGTCTGATTGGACCTATGTTTGAGTCTAGGTTAAAAGAAATAGGGGACCCCAAGTATTTGCCCAATTTTCTGTTGCTCTAATTTTACAATGGGGAAACTGGATTCACCTAATGATCAATGTTTCACTTAAACAGTTGCAATGACTTATTTAACTACTGTGGCAAAAAAAGTTTGAAAAATCAGTTACAACTCACAACAACTGCCTTGCTTAGCAGTGAAAATTCTGGTTTTGGTTGTGGTTGCTTAAGTCGAAGACTACATGTACTGTGCATAATCAAGATGAGGTTTACTCTAAATCTTTTTCTTATGCTTACTATTTCAGAAGCATCGGCTGTAGAAGCATCCCAAAAATCCACCGCTACCATGAGGATGATGAATAAGACACCCCAACCCCCTCCAAAGGACGCCATCACCATTCACCACAAGGAGCTTGAGTCTGAGTCAGGATCAGGTGATGATGAGGAAGTGAACCAACTACGTTCGGAAAGATGCCAACAAAATCTGAGAAGGAAAGCGGAAAGAATTTTGGTGTGCGGGCTGCGAGGGAAATCACCTCTGATCAGAATGCCATTTCCGTGATGCCATCTGCCAACAGTGCGAGCAGAGAGGACACATTGCGAGAGCATGCTGAGCATTCAAGCCAAGTGGCAGAAGACAAGGCACACCTGGGAACCAAGGAAATCAACCTGAGAACCACCAGAGTAAATTCAACCGGAGCCTATGGAGCAATGAGTTGACCACAGCGAGGAGCGAGATGCACCAGACTCTGAGAGTGGGCCATTCCAGCACAGCAAGCGCCAGAAAGGTCCATGTTCAAATCATGATAGAAAGTAAACAATGTCAGATGGAAGTGGATTCAGGATCTCTTTTGTTGGTGGTGTCATGGGACACCATCAAAAGTCTAATTTCCAACCTGACAAAAGACCAGCTGGGCAAACAAAGTCGAATCCTAAAGAACTACCAAGGGAACAAGATTCCCATCATTGGCATAGGTGAATTCTGAGTGATCTTCCAAAACTACTCTGGAATCCTGCCTTTAACCGTGGTCAACTGGGACCGGCCAAGTCTGCTGGACTCGAATGGTTCAAAAGCCATTAGGAATCGATTTCACAGCATCACAGAAAGCGATTGAGAAGACAACCTGATGGAGGAATTCCAGGACATGTTCTGGTCTCATTAACTTTTACCACAGAAGGCAAAAGTAGTGGAGCCACTCCACAGACTGTTTGATAAGAAATCAGCCTGGGTTTGGGGGCAAAAAGAAGAAGCAGCGTTTCAAGAGATAAAGAGAATAATTACATCAGACCGCTTACTAATCCAGTACAATGAGACTTTGCCATTAATATTAACTTGTGATGCATCATTATTCGGGGTCAGTGTGATCACCAGCCACATCTTACCAAATGGAAAAGAAGCCCCAATAGCCTTCTACTCAAAGACATTATCAAAACTGGAACAGAATTATAGCCAATGAGACAAGTGTTAGCTGCAGTCATTGGAATCAAGAGATTCCCCAAATACATATATGGAAGAAAGTTTACACTAGTCACAGATCATAAACCACTTTTGGGTGTCATCGCAGGGGACAGAGTCACACCGAACATTTTGTCCCCCAAAATGACACGTTGGGTAGAATTCCTGGCTGCCTACAACTACAAATTAATTTACAGACCAGGAAGAGACATTGACCATGCCAACGCACTGAGTTGATGTCCCCTACCCATCCAGGACAAGGATCCAGCACCAGCGACAACCACACTCCTGATAGAGACATTTCAGCGAACACCAGTAACAGCAACCAATATCGCAAAAGCAACAATTAAAGACAGAACTCTAGTGCACATTTTGAACTGGGTAGGGAGAGGGTGGCCCGAGAAAGAAAAAGCCGATGAAACAGGAACAGACAAGTGGAACTATCAATATTGAAGGGGTGCATACTAGGGGGGGATGGAGTAATAATTCCCAAAAGTTTAAGGAATGATATAATGGAAATGTTGCATGCAGGGCATCCGGGAATAGTTAAAATGAAATCCCTAGCAAGGAACTGTGTGGTGGCCAAGGATGGAGAAAGAAATAGAGGCATGGAAAAACCAGCCGGGACCCCCCACGGCACCCATCCATGAGTGGGAAACACCAAAGGGACCATAGTCAAGGGTACATATTGATTTTGCTGGGCCAGTAAAGGGACACACAATTTTTATCGTAGTGGACGCATATTCTAAATGGCTGGAAGTCAGCATAAAGCAGTCCACAACAACAGTCATAAGAAATCTAAAGAAACTATTTGCCACACACAGCCTTCTGGACATAATAGTATTCAACAATGGGCCTCAGTTCACAGCTACCCAGTTTGAGGGGTTCCAAGCACAGAATAGGAGAAGGCATGCTCTATAGGCACTGGGACACCCATCAATGAACAGACAAGTGGAACACATGGTCCGTGCACAAAAGAAACCCTTCAGAAACTAGGGCCAAGGGATGTGCAAGTGAAAATAGATAAGTTATTAAGTATAACTTAAGTATATAAGCACATAACATCCAGCGCTACAACAGATAAAAGCCCTGCCAAATTACCATGGGAAGAAAGCTGAAGTCACTCCTAGATAGGTTACACCCCAGTTACAATCCAGACAGACCATTAGATTTGTCCAGCAAATGCCAGACATTCCAAACAGGTGATCCAGTTTACACTAAAAAACTAATGGGAACCACTACGGGTACTGGTAATAGCCCAGGTAACGGGACCCTGTTCTCACAGTCAACACAACTGATGGCAGAAGCTGGAAAAAACACATTGATCAACTAAGAACCTGAGGGACAAGAGGGCACAGAGACATAAACAGAGAGGAAGGGGGAGACCCTTCACATATATACACTACAAGCAAAGAGGAAGGGGGAGACCATGCATATCCAACAATAACAGGGAGGAAAGGGGAGACCCCAACCAAACAAGGAATAACACAGAACAGGCCCTAACGACTAACGAAACAACCCCAACAACTAAGAATAGCACTGAAAACACTGAACAGAAAGAGCAGACACACACAGGCAGCAACAAGATGGGAGAAATCAAAAGGGCGGCTTCTAGTGGAGATAAAATGGCTGCCAGAATGGGAAGGTCCCAGGAGGTTCCAACGGAGGGAGCAGGAGAAGCGATAAGTCCATCCAAACAGTTCACAGACCAGCCCATGACTGAGCTGCGCAGGTCCGGTCATACCCATAAGAACCCCGCCTATCTACATGATTATGTGCATTAGGCAGGACAGGATTGGGTGAACTGGACCAGGTGGGGATGGGTGCTAAATATTTACATATGCACCTCTGATTGCTTGGGCCGCGATGGCGGGAATTTAAAAAGCCATCACTGGTTATAGCCTGGAGCAGCTCCGCTGTAAAATGATCTGCCGTGGCTGCCGCATGTTGCTCTGAACAATGCAATAAAGAAGTTAAGAAGCAGAGCCTTCCGCGTTATCTCTTGGCCACAATTTAACAATGATGCAACCTAGTTCCAATATACAAATTCATCTCCAACAGAGATGGGGACTTTGTTGATGACCAAGGTTTCCCTTGGAACTGGGAGAGGAACTGGATTGGGCATAGGGATAGGACACATAGGCAGGGTTAATCATAGTGGAAATTTTCTCTTTTTTCTTACTTTGTTGAGAGTGGAGTACTTTTGCATTGATAAACTATTAAGTCTCTTTTAAAGTTTTATACTTTTATAATCAGAGAGAGAAAGTAAATTACAGTTTTCACTCATGTCCCAGTTGAGAATAACAGGAAATCACATCTCTGACTTTGAACAATCATGTCCCAGTCAGCTGTACTGGCAGAGGGATATAAGAAGCCACAAAGTTTTGTGGTTTGCAGTTTGCTTTCCTTTGAGCCAGGAGGTTTGGATGGGTGTGTGATGCCTAGTATTTCACAATAGACCAAAGAATTGTAACCTCAGCTTCCAATTCTTGATCAATCCTTTTTGATCTCTTACACCAAGTTTCCTTAGAAAGCCTAAGCCTTAGGATTATCATTCACAGCTGTAACTGTTTGCTCAGCCAATGGGGAAACCTTAGTTAGAACTCTTGGAAGGCTGGAGAAGTGATGGGAGTTGATTGACAGTAGCCAAGACAGGAGGAAAATTCTGATAGCTCAAATCCACACATCAGGGTATCCAAGTTAAAAATAATAATAAATCTGACAGTGGCATTTTACTGATAGTAAAAATAGCTTTTACCCATCCAGCCTAACTGTGCATTTTAGTGGCCAGAGAATGTTAGTTCTTGTCAGAGAAAGGAGTTAAGACATTTTTAGTTTTTTTGTTATCTTTCCCAATCTAACAAATAACTAAATTGGTTGTGTGTTTCCATTTTTAGTGGAAAACTCTGCTGATCTGGAGGTGAAGGTCAGTCACAACTTCCTCTCCTCAAAGTTCATTGGAAACCTTCATTCCAGCAGAGTCTTCTCCGGCTAGAATTACTTTTTTTGTTCAAGAAGAAACAGAAGAAATACAGTAGTAAATAGAATGTCCACATTGCTGCCATGGTAACCCATGATTGGTTTCTTACTAATATTCTTTCCAAGACTAGACGAGGAAGAAAGATGGCCAAAGCTCACACACTTCCTGTTTCTACCTACCACACCAAAGAATATAATGGTCTAAATACTCTTGAGCAGACTTCTACCCTGTTCTCAGCCCAGAAACTGAGCCTCTCACCAAACATCCTAGAACTTTTAACTCTGCCTTGTGGTTTAGAGGAACTGGAAAATGACTACCGGTAAAGTGCTAACCAACTACAGGGAGCATTTTGGGAGGATTCATAATATAATTATATAAATAACATATAATATAAATACAAGAATAAAAGGGAGGGAGAACATCTGGTGGAGATATGAGGTGAGGGTTAGATACTTAAGACTTCTTTAGATAGGAAGTATATGGATACACTTCATTTCAAAGTAGTTTAGTTTTTAAAAAAAATTATTTTACAATACATCCTCCTGAAGTGGGTATATGCCCACAATGACTTGAAACAATCATAATGACACTATAAAAGCCCAAAATATGAAACCAATAAAGCAGGAGTGATAGAGGAAACAGCAAAGCTAAAGCAGAATAAAGATTTAAAAACCCAGGGTCAAACTTGATAAAAAAAATCTTCATTAGCTACCTAGAGATATTTAATTGAAACTGTGCTCAGAAATAATACAGCTCTAATGTATTCAAATTATCTGGGTAAGAACCTTATGAGATAGTTTAGGTTATGTAATAGTGACATTTCATTTAGAAACAATGCATCTACAAATTATACATGTGTGATGAACATGACCTCATTATACATGTGTGATGAACATGATCTCATTCTTAACTTTCATATTATCACCCTCCCAAAGGACAGTAGTCATTTTTAAATACAGCTAGTTCACATGCCTTTGGCTATCATGGATAGCTATATGGTATAGGTCATATATATAGAAACGGCTGTGAAAGTATGACACACAGACAAACACTACACAGAAGCCTGATGATGGCATATGAGATTTCGCCAAAACGTTGCTACAACTTTAAAAGCACAACTAGGATGATGTGGGAAAATACCCAAACAAAGCTGAATACCATCCATATAAATATCTGCAAAAACTTAAGAATATCTATATCTATATCATATATTTATAGAGATAGAGATATATGTTGTAGCAATGTTTCAGCAGAATCTCATCTGCCATCATCAGGCTTCTGTATTGAGTTCATCCGACTCACAGACGAACTCAATACAGAAGCCTGATGATGGCAGATGAGATTCTGCCGAAACGTTGTTGGGCCCTGTGTTACAACTTACGAAGTAGAACAAATTTCTGCTATTAAATAATGCAGATGGACATTGCTGTTGTGTAACCAACTCAGAGGGAGGTCAAACTGGGTTTGGAAAAGGCAACCCAGTTGCATTAGACTCCACAAAATAAATGAAACTAGGAAGTACATATAAGCCTATGGCATGCATGCCACAGGTGGCACGCAGAGCCATTTATGTAGGCACGCAAGCCCCAGCCAAACTTATCTGCACTGCATATGTGTGTGCCTCCCAGCTGATTTTTGGCCCATTTGAGGCCTTTTTTGGCTTCCCAGGGGCTTGATGGAAGCCTCTGCAGCCTTTGGAGGGCAAAAAACAGGCCCCTTTCATCATTTGAAGTGATGAAACAGGCCCATTTTTTGGCCTCCAAAGGCTGCAGAGGCTTCCTTCGAGCCTCCGGGAGACTGAAAAATGGGCTGAAAATCAGCAGGAAGGTGCATGCATGTGCAATGCAGATAAAGGGTGGCAGGGGAATCGTGCGCATGCACAGGGGCCAGGGGGGCATGCGCATTGCCTTTTGGGTGCTGGCACATGAGCACAATTTTCAGCACAGGAACCCAAAAAGGTTAGCCACCATTGTCCTAGAGAAAATAGGACTATACTTACATATTTATATTTTGTCTTAGAGGTGCTTTTTTTCAAAAGGCAGCTGAACTGTCTTTACTTTGCCTTGAAGACCTTTTGCTTCTCATCCAAGAAGCTTCATCAGTTCTGAATGGATGGGGAGAGGAGAGATGGAAGGATTATATTTCTTTGCAATCATCCAGTCATTTGCACCCTCTCTGAGAGCCATTTGGGAGTTTATCAATACCTTTAGAGTCCCCTGAATCAAAATCCAAATGGTGTGAATCTTCTTGGAACTGCTGAAAGGATTGTGTTGTAGATAGGAAAAAGTTGGTGCCATATTCCCCCCTCTCTGTTGAGGGAGGACTGTTCAATTCTAACATAGATGACCTTTGTTACCCCTCTTTCAAACCAACTGTTCCCTTTACCCAGAATGTGGACTTTGCTATCTTTAAAAGACTGACCTTTGCTTTTCAAATTCAGATGAACTGCCAAATCTTGTTCTGATGAGTTTGTTCTCCTTTGTTGTGCCATGGATTTGTTAAGTGGCTGTTTCTTCAATGTACAGATCTGAACATGTCTCACTGCACTGTATTGCATATACCATGTTTCTCAGTTTGTGTCTGAGTGTTTTATCCTTGGAGTGAACAAGCTTCTGCCTTAGTGTATTCTTGGGTTTAAAGGGTGCATGTATGTAGTGTTGATTGAAAATCCTCCTGATCCTTTCCAATATTCCTGCAATGTATGGAATGACAATATTGCTTCATTTTTGTTCTCTTCTTTGTCAGTTATGGAGGAGCCCTGCTGAATCTCCTTCTAGGTTTGATAAAGGTTCATTTGGGATAGCCACACATTTGGGAGGTTTCCTTGACTTGTTTTTTTCTTTTCCCTCTTTACTGGCTGGCAAACTTTCAGCCCTGTGGTATAAGATTCTGATCACCCCCATTTTGTGCCCCAGTATATAATGAGAATCAAAATGTAAATACTGATCTATGTGTGTGTGAAGGTTTCTGCAAACTTCAGTGTTAAGGTTTCTATCTTCCTTAATGTGCACTGCACAGTCCAGAAATGCCAGACAGTTTTCCTTAACATATTCCCTTGTGAACTTAATTTACATGTCCACAGAGTTGACATGTTTGGTGAAGACTTCCACTTCCTGGGTTATAATCTTGACCATGGTATCATCTACATACCATGTTTCCCTGAAAATAAGACCCACCCTGAAAATAAGCCCTAGCCTGATTTTTTTAAGTGAGCCTAATATAAGCCTACTCCAAAAATAAGACTGGGGGAGTGGGCATGGCCAGCACAAGAAGCTGCAAATGCATGGAAACCAATGGTGACCGGCAGCAGCAGTAGCCTGCCAGCCCCTTGGCACAGCACAAATAAGTCCAAGTGTGGAGGCAGAGGCAGGGAGAGACAAGCAATCCTGATCTGCTGCATGGGAGATTTGCAGAAGGCTTATGTGGTTGCACCGGCAGCAGGCGGAGGCACAGATATGGAGGGGAGGCAGGTAATCCCAAGCCCCACACAGGTATCTCTTGGCATGGCCATGGGAAGCCAAGAGACGGTGGGATGGAGTGGGCGGTGTATTGGGATTGTCTGCCTCCCCCGTGCCTCTGTCTCTACCTGACTCTGCTGCACACCTTTTCATCCATAGGGAGATTAAGCTTTGTCTGCTTGCAAATGTGGGACTTTGAAATGGAGCAATTAGCTCCTTTTCCTAGCATCCCATTTTCAAGCAGATGAAGCTTCAAGTCTCTGCTGCAGTGTTGACAAAAAGAGCTAGTAAATCTACACATCATTGAGTATTAGTTGCTGGACAGAAGGACAGAGTTCTTACATTCATGTCCTTCTTTGGAGCTGCCCAAAGGAGTTTACTTGGTTCCTGTGAGAATAGAATGCTTAATTACATTATATGCATCCAACAAGGTTGGTACTAAAAAACTTCTGTGAACAAGCAAACAAATTGGGATTGTGTCATTAGCTTTGCCCACCGATGCTGAAAATGGAAATATATTCCAGTTAGCTTGTCCAGTTGTGTATTGTGCCCAGTTGAGGATGATGCCAGTCTGCCTTTTTCTACAGTTAATAATTCATTGAAACAAGTCTCTAAAAACTTTCTTTAGTGGTATTTATTAGAAGGAAGATTATGGCTGCAACATGACAATTTCAGTTAATACTTTAGTTCTGAATGAGATACCGATGTACGGTAAATGCAATCCCACCAGTGGTGGGATTCAAATAATTTTATAACCGTATCTCTGCCCTAATGATGATGGGTGTGTCTGGGTGGTCATATGATTGGGTGAGCATGGTCAACTTGATTGGTCTCATCCTTAGGAAATTTCTTCTTAGTCCAACTCACAATAAAAAAGCTCTGTTCCAATATTTAGAATAGAATAGAATAACAGAGTTGGAAAGGATCTTGGAGGTCTTCTAGTCCAATACCCTGCTTCGGCAGGGAACCCTATACTATTTCAGACAAATGGTTATCCAATCTCTTCTTAAAAACTTCCAGTGTTGGGCCATTTACAACTTCTGAACACAATTAATCCACTGAGTAATTGTTCTGTCAGGAAATTTGAGGGGCTGCTACAAAAATGAGGGAGTCAATCTATTTTCCAAAGCACCAAAAGGCACAACAAGAAACAATGGATCAAAACTAATCAAAGAGAGAAGCAACCTAAGACTAAGAAGAGATTTCCTAAGGGTGAGACCAATCAACCAATGAAATAGCTTATCTTCAGAAGTTATCTTCATCATTACAGACTTTCAAAAACAGTGAGGAAAGTACAACCTCAAAGAACAGCGCCAGGAACCACTAAACAATTTAGAAAACTTAAAATAGCCATTCCTCTTTTTTTAAAAAAAAGTCAATTCTAAAGCAAATACAGCAGCTGAAAGGGAAACTAAAAGCAGCAACTCACACTAATTGAATTGCTGCCAAAATCCATTAACCCTTCCAACTCTATTATTCTATGTTCTAAATTGGGTGCTTCACAGCAGAAGCAATACAGCTGGCTGGACCACACATACATTAAATTCAGAGCCTGTATGATCAAGCTGTCTTATTGTCCCCTCCTGTATCTTTTTCTCCAGGAAGAAACAAGAAGTAACCAACACTGTGGCAACTATAAAGGGTCTTGGGGAACTCCAGGGAGTATCAACTAATCACAGAAGTGTTACTTAATAATATTTAGAATGAAAATGTTTGTAATCTTGTCCTTCTTCCAGAAGGGAAGAGGTTAATCCCATCCTTAGATGGGTGATTGATAGGTTTCCCTGCCCTTATCCTGTCAGTTCTGTTTATTGACTTGATTCAGGTGTGTCAGCTGCATTCCATCTGCAATTGTTAAGTGGTTCTTGGCTATCTGTCTGGAGCTATTAACTGAGTGAGAGAGAAAAAACCCTCTCTTGCATTTTTATCTGGTTCTCCTAACTGCATAAGCAATCAACTAACTGTTCAGGTAAACCTGTGTGAGCCTGCTGAATCCCACATGTGTATGCAACTCTTTTTCACCTCCTCTGGCTTTTTTATGTAGAGGACTGGAAGCTTGTCTCTTTATGAATGAGGTGCTGCCTGCATCTGTTTACTGTTTCAATAGAAACAGTGATTGATAGTTGTTTATTTTTTATTTATTTGTTAGTAATGCAATATTCATGGGCCTCATTAATCCATATGGACTCTTAAAATTCAGTTGCATCTCTAGGGTCACATTCAGAACCAGGTATCCTCCCTGCTCCTTGCTCCTGCAGGTAAGTATTTTCATGTTCCCATTGGAAGAGTTTTAAATAGAATAGAATAGAATAGAATAGAATAGAATAGAATAGAATAGAATAGAATAGAATAGAATAGAATAGAATAGAATAGAAT
>BLBF01000094.1:2994144-3012116 GCA_015471245.1 Laticauda colubrina | reverse complement strand
TCTGTCTGTCTGTCTGTCTGTCTGTCTGTCTGTCTGTCTGTCTGTCTGTCTCTCTCTCTCTCTCTCTCTCTCTCTCTCTCTCACACACACACACACACACACACACACACAAATAAATATATCATATGCAGAAATTACTTAATTTTATGGCTGAGCCATAAACCCCTGCAGGGAAAGAGACAAGAATTGTAAACCAAGACTAAACATTTAGCTAACTAAGAATCAGTGTTCAGAGCCAAAACCAGTAATATAAAAAATAGTAGTGACTCCAACACTCATAAATAGTTGAGAAGGACAGATTTTACTCTCATTTTTCCCAGCCACAGTAGGTGGAGCCTCTCCAGATATAGGTTTCTTCCTTTAAAACAAGGGTCTTCAAACTTGGCAAATCTAAGACTTGTGGACCTCAACCCCCAGAATTCCTGAGCTAACATGAATGAAGGAGGAATTCTGGGATTTGAAGTCCACAAGTCTTAAAGCTGTCAAGTTTGAAGACCCTTGCTTTAAAGGCTGCAGATCTGTGGGTCACTTAATGGAACAGCAGTCATCTATTTCACTCAAGTTGTTACATTGAATGTTAAAACTTCAATTACAATATATGATATGATTCTCATAGACAGAAAGAAAGAAAACTTGTCATTTCTATATTGTATTTTAAGACCTCTATGCATAATACACACATTGTCATACATTGTTGCTTAGATAAGTATTTAGTGTTCTTCTTTGATATGGGCTTATATCTAAGTAGAACTCCAAATATGTTGGACCTAGAATATTTATTATGTATTGGCTTGGTTGTATGACCTGCTTTTGCAAGAACCAGGCAATGGATAGATATGACATCAACGTAGAAACTATTTGAGCACTGAAGATGACTCATTGACATATCTAAGTGGGCTGGTTAGCTGCATAAATATATTCTATGTTTACAAATCCCACTGAACCATGAATTAGTCAACCACATTTTGGTCTAATATGTTGGGCAATCCTAGCTTCTCGGTTTAGATTCATTCATTCACTGGGAACCCAGGAAACTGAAATGAGTAAACCATAGTAATTACACATAGAAAAACATGTTGTGTGGACACAACTAGAAAGAGAAAGACTAAGGTGGAAGGAGGTGGGATTCAAAGAACATTAGGGTAGGCTAGAGATTCATGAACAATGGGACTCTAGTTTATAAGAGGAAAGAGTTTATCTTGGGTAACGTGAGCTGGGTATGTTGAGTACCTGGGTCTTAAACAATTGGGAAAGAACTATGTGCTGACCCTTATTGAAAGGAATTAAATTTAAGTTTTTGAGTTTATCTTGCATCCCTAATTTTTGTTGCTGTTCTTTGTGGGAATTATTGGTTACATCTTTTTGTTTGAAATGGGTTTGTATTGGAATAGAGCATTATGTAAATTACCTGGTCAGACAGTTACTTATTCATAGGTTAGATGGGCAAATTGTACTGGATGCAGTTATCTAGATTTCAAATGTAGATTTTCCATATCATCTGCTGTTTTAAGAAATGCCCTGAATTAAATCTGGAATTTACTTTAGACAATTTCATATCTGTTATTCTAATGCCCATCAGGTGGCAGCACACAGCTAACCTGAGCTAATTTCAAAAAGATAAAGTAGTGAATTAGACCTGGTTAACATTTAGCCAAAATGGTCAGCAAACTCCAGAGGCTAGATTGAGAAACTTAAAAAAAAAACCTTAGGAAGAAAATGAAATGGCAAGCCACTTCACATTACTATTAGGAATAAAAGTTCTGACTGTGTAAAGGGCTCTTTACCTTCGCTAGTTCCTAGCTATATCATCTTCCAACTGAAAGAATTATAACATTCTACTGTAGAATAAAAACAAAAACGAAGTATGAGATCAATAATCAAAAGCATTGTATTCAAGTTGAAAACCAAGGAACTACAAAGAGGCTTGTTTGAAGATATATGGGAATTAATTTATAATACTGTTTATAATATTGAAGATGTATAATTAAAACAAATGAATCATTTTCTACACTAAAATGCTAATTTCTATTAGGCAAAGCTTATCTGCTGTTTAAAGTAACTACTTTTTTATTTTAAAAAATCTGCAGGCCTTGCATTTCAGAGGACCTAAAAATAGGTTTTGTCATCTCTGATCATGCCACCCAAACTGAGATAAGTGAAGTAGGAGATCTAAAACAGTCTACAGCAATGACAAGAACTTTATTAGAGGTAACTTTAATTACCATTTTTCAGATATTCTCTTTTTATTTTTATTGTGCTTTTTACCTTGCCTTGTTTTATTATAAGTCTCCAGTTTGAAGTTAGAGGGTACACTGAATTACATTAAATTGACCAAAACGGGTTCTTACCGAATAGACAAATTAAAAGTAAACACCAGAATGGTATTGAATATAATAGAATATAATGAAGCAAACCCAGGAAAACAATTGGCAAGAATTGGTCTTCCTCAATGTGCAAAAGGCATTTGACAATGTTAATTGGCAGTTCATAATACAACAATTAAAAAGCATGCAATTTGGCAATAAATTTATTCAATTGATTTCAACAATTTATACGGCATAGACGGCCAGTGTAATAATGAATGGTGACAGATGGAAACATTCAAGATTAACAAGGGAGTAAGACAGGGATGCCCACTGTCACCCCTTCTCTTTATTCTTACCTTAGAAAACTTACTGGAAAATGTTAGGAAAAATGTTGAAATCAAAGGGGCTTTAATTAAAAAGGAGCATTATAAGGTACAGGCATTTGCCAATGATATAGTATTTTGGGGGGAAGATCCAGAGGATATAGGAGTAAAATTAATAAAGGAAAGAGAGGAATTTGGCAAGGTCGCAGGCCTTAAGATTAATAAAAACAAAACAAAATTATTGACCAAAAATTTAAAAAATAAGCAAAAAAATAATGAGAAGAAAAATTGGGAATGCAAAGTGTGAAAAAGGTAAAATATTTAGGCATTTGGTTAACAGCAAGATGCTCTTCAATCAAAAAAATTAACTATGATAAATTAATAATACAAATCAAAAAAGAATTGGAAATGTGGGGGAAATTACAGCTGTCACTACTGGGGAAAATTGTGGCAATTAAAATGTCTACCCTACCAAAAATGCTATATCTTTTTCAAACTGGACCAATAAGATTGGATAAAACTTTTTTTAGAGAATTAGATCGAATAATAAGTAAATTTGTTTGGGATGGGAAAAAAGTGAGGATAAAAATGAAATTGTTACAGGACAAAAGAGAAAGGGGTGGCTTTGGACTCCCTGACTGGGAAATGTATTATCAGGCTGCAGCTGTGGTATGGATTAAAGATTGGATGAACCTGGAAAATAAAAGAGTATTGTCGATAGAGGGTCACGACTTGCAGAGAGGGTGGCATAGTTTCCTATGGGATGGGAAATGTAAACAGCATTTTCAGAGACACATGATTAGAAATTCATTAATTAAGACATGGAACAAGATTAAAAAGAATCATTATACTAAAATATTAAACTGGTTGTCAACTATGAAAGCACAAATCTACCCAAATGCAATGGATATGGGAAAAAAGAGGAATTACAAAGACCTATTTGACACACAAGGAGGATTAAAAACAAGACAAGAATTAGAGCAACAAAATATAAAGATAGATTAGTGGCCATACATGCAAATTCAGGTGAGATATCAGAAGGACAAAGAACAATTTGGTTTCTGCATGGAAAAGCATCAATTTGATAAAATTCTACAAGAAATGGAAAAGAAAATGATTTCAAGAATATATAACTTTTTACTAGATTTTAAAATGAAAGAGGAGGTGGTCAAAGAGATGATGGTGGTATGGGCGAAAAATGTTGGACACAATATAGTCCACAATATAGAAAATTGGGAGAGAATGTGGGAATCAAATTACAAACTAATTACATCCACAGCATACAAGGAAAATCAATACAAAATGTTCTACAGATGACACCTTCCTCCCGCTAGACTGGCAAAAATGTTTAATTCAGACTCAAATTGTTGGAAATGTGGAAAGAAAAAGGCACTTATTTTCATACCCGGTGTATATGCCAGGAAGTGAAAAAATATTGGAATAGAATTAGACAATGGACAGAAGAAATCACGAATCAGAAAATTGAATTTAATCTGGAAACTTTTTTATTAGGTATAATAACACAAAAATGCAATAAAACAGGCAGATATATTATGTTATATATATTAACAGCTGCAAGGATCTTGTAAGCACAACTCTGGAAGGAAAAAAGGGTTCCACCGGAAGGCATTGTTATAAAAAAAATAATAGATTGTATAGAGATGGACAGGCTAACGATGAAAATAAAAGACAGAGAAGATTCAATTTATTATAGGGCCTGGGATGCCTGGTATGAATGGTTTAGAAACAAAAATAAAATAAAATGGCAATTAGGAAAAGAATGAGGGAATATGTAAATATGTGAATACACCATGGAGAAGATTGAGATGTAAGGATAAAAGATATCGATTTATAGTAAGAGTAAGATGTAATGGTAAAGGAATAAGTAAATACATATACTGAAAAATGTGAGGAGATGCAAAAGATGTCTTGATGTTGATAACAATGTACAAAGTTTTATTTTATGTTTTTAAAATTTGGAAACTTAATAAAATTTATTTTAAAAAAAGAATTATATTGAATTGTTGCAGTCCATGTGATTAATTGCCCTTGTTTAGATAAGGCTAGTTCATATATAAAATCTGTGTGGGATTCATATGTCTTTGGTCATCATTATAGTTCAATATTTTTAAAGATCTTTGCTTCACTGATATTTACATTTGCATTTTTTATCAGCTGTCATATTATTTCTTCTTTATTTTCAATTACCCACAAAACATTGAAATAGAAAGTGAAACCAAAATAAATAAATCCATCATAGTCAGTATCCACTTTTCGTAATCACAACAGTTCCAAAAGAAATTATGAATTTATTTAACATTTATCTTTTTTTGAATTTTTAGTTTGCATACTCTCTCTGTGATGACTTTGCAATGTATAAAAATATTCTGAAAATGCAGTATGAGGAAAAAATACAGGAATATTCATCCAAACTCTGGCTAGAGATAACTGACCGACTGGAAGACATTGATAAACTTTATAAGCAGGTACAATTTAATGTCCTTCATCTTCAGTTTGCACCCATGATTGTTTCTGTGCTGTTTATAAATAGCTCATGAAAGAATAACTAGGTAATTACAAAAGACCAATCCAATTAATATAAAAGTGAGTATTTAAATTGTTTAGAACTTTCTTTAAGGAGGAGGAAGAAGAGAAAGAGAAGATGATAAAGCAGAAGAACAGAACAGAATAGAATAAATAAAATTGGGAGGGACCTTGGAGGTCTTCTAGTCCAATCCACTGCTCAGGCAGGAAACCCTATACCATTTCAGACAAATGGTTATCTAATCTCTTCTTAAAAACTTCCAGTGTTGAAGAATTCACAACTTCTGGAGGCAAGTAGTTCCACTGGTTAATTGTTCTAATTGTCAGGAAATTTCTCCTCAGTTCTTAGTTGCTTCTCTCCTCGATTAGTTTCCACCCATTGCTTCTTACCTGCCCTCAGGTGCTTTGGAAAATAGCTTGACTCCCTCTTCTTTGTGGCAGCCCCTGAGATATTGGAATGCTATTATCATGTCACCCCTCGTCCTTCTTTTTATTAAACTAGACATACCCAATTCCAATAACCATTCTTCATATGTTTTAGCCTCCAGTCCAGAGGTGGTATTCAGCCAGTTCTGATGGGTTCTGGAGAATCAGTAGCGTAAATTTTGAGTAGTTCGAAGAACCAGCAAATACCACCTCTGACTGGCCCTGCCCCATCTGTTGTCTGCCTCGCGAGTCCCAGCTGATTAGCTGGGTCTTTAGTTGCCTTGCACAGGAGAACGGAGCTGGAAAGCAGGTTAGTGGGGTGGGGAGGGAATGGAGATTTTGCAGTATATCCTTCCCCTGGAGTAGGGTGGAAATTGGGATTTTACAGTATCCTTCCCATGCCATGCCCACCAAGCCACGTCCACCAAGCTACACCCACAGAACTAGTAGTAAAAACATTTGAATACCACCACTGCTCCAGTCCCCTAATCATCTTGTTGCTCTTCTCTGCCCGCTTTCTAAAGTCTCAACATCTTTTTTATATCATGGGGACCAAAACTGAAGATTTAGTATTGTAAGTCAGTCCTAAAATTCAGACAGCCCGCTGACCTTAAGTGGCATTGGAGCTGCATTAAGGTCCTTTGTGTTTTCAAAGCTAATTCCTTATCTCACAAAGGACCATAGAGATAGTTCTCAACTTACAATATTTTGTTTAAATGACTGTTCGAAGTTACAACAGAACTGAAAAGGGTGATTTATGTGCATTGTTCATGTTTACAATCGTTGCACCATGGTCACATGATCAAAATTGGGATACTTGACAACTGATTGATATTTATAACAGTTGCAATGTCCCAGGGTCCTGTGATCATCTTTTGTGACCTCCTGATGAGCAAGTCAATGGGGAAGCCAGATTCTCTTAACAACCATGTTACTAACTTAGCAATTGAGTCATTCACTTAAGAGTTGTGGCAAGAAAGGTCATAAAACTGGGCAAAACTCACTTAACAACTATCATGCTTAGCAATAAAAATTTTGAGCTCAGTTGTAATCATAAGTTGAGGACTACTTATTAATTATTTCTTCTTCAGTTGTTCTTCCATGCCCAAACTTGATCACTAACTTACTACACAGCAGAGAAAATATACAAATTAGCCTTAATGTTCCCCTGTTCTCTTCATACTGTATATGGAAAAAGAATGTTTATATTTCATGATTTTTCCCTTGATTATTTTACACAGGATCTCATAACTCAGGCTTTCAAAGACAGGGAGCCAGAAGTGTTTTATTTATTGATTGATTTGATGTTTAATCGCTTACAAGCTAATAGGTATCAGTATAAACATGAGTAAGAATACAGGAAATAGGTACGAATAAATGAGGACAATAGGACAGGGACAGTAGGCACTTGTGCACACCCCTTACAGACCTCTGAGGAATGGGGTGAAGTCAACATTGGATAGTTTGAGATTAAAGGAGTGGGGGTTTGAGGATGTAACAACAGAGTCAGGTAGTGCATTCCAGGCATTGACTACTCTGTTGCTGAAGTCATACTTTCTAAAATCAAGTTTGGAGCTGTTTATATTGAGTTTGTACCTGTTGTGTGCTCTTGTATTGTTGTGGTTGAAGCTGAAGTAGTCATTGATTGGAAGGACATATTAGCAGATAATTTTGTGCATAAGTCTCAAAAATATTAGGAGTCAGATCAATCAAATTCAGTCATGTCTTCCTTAATCAGGAAGCATCAAGATATGCTAGATTAAAATTCTTATGGTGTGCACCCTGAGAGTTCGCCAAGATCATGAAGGAGAGACCTCCAGACAAATTGATTTATGGGTCACACTATGGAGTAGCTCCATACTTTAACATTATATTAAAGATAGACGAACTCAATACAGAAGCCTGATGATGGCAGATGAGATTCTGCCAAAACGTTGCTACAACTTTAAAAGCACAACTGGAGAAAATACCTGAACAAAGCTGAACAGTATGTGTGTGCATGTGTGGTTTTCGCGGGTATTTGTATGTGGATCTTTGGTTATTCGGGTTTTCTCCCGTATAGAATTGGAAGTATCTAGGCAACGTTTCGATGAAGTCTCATTCATCATCTTTAGGCTTGTTTCTTCACCCCTCTCACCTGTCATCACAAACCTCTACATGGAACACTTTGAAACACAAGCTCTAAAAAAATATGATTACAAACCCAACCTCTGGCTCAGATACGTAGATGACACCTTCATAATCTGGCCACACGGGAAAGAAAAACTGAACAACTTCCTCACACACCGCAACAACCTACACCCCAAAATACAATTCACCATGGAAACAGAAGCCAACAATCAACTTCCCTTCCTAGATGTCTTAGTATAGAAAAAATCCAATGGCTCCGTAGAACACACCATCTACCAGAAGAAAATACATACAAACTGCTATCTACATGCACTCTCACACCACCACCCAGCACAGATCAATTCCGTAGCCAAGACACTCATCTCCAGAACAAAATGCTTAGCTGATGAACAACACTTAAAAACTGAACTACACACTCTCACTAATGTACTTACAGCCAATTGATTCCCAAAAAAGAAGATTACCCACCTAATCCAAAAAGAAACCCGAACCAAAAGCCAAGACAGAGAACAAGAGAATGGCAAAGCCCTCCTCCGATATATAAAAGGCACTACAGACAAAATCAGCAAGATCCTCCAAAAACAGAACATTAAAACAGCATTCTGCACAAACAGAAAAATATCCACCATCCTAAGAAACCCTAAAGACAAAATCAAGTTAGAAAACCAAGGAGTATACAAAATCCCTTGCACTGCCTGCCCCACCACATACATAGGACAAACTAACAGAAGAATTAGTGCACGCATTGAAGAACACAAGAACTCAATCAAAAAAGAAGAAATGACCTCTTCCCTGGTCCAATACCTCAAAGCCATAGGACATGAAATTGACTTTAAAAATACCAGAACTATCGCCAAAACCGAACACTTCAGCAACAGAATAATCAGAGAAGCCATAGAGATAGAAAAACGCCCACACAGCATGAATAAACGAGATGATACCTCCCGCCTACCAACCATTTGGAAACCTGCCCTCATTAATAAACGAGTACCTAACATGAAGAATGACACCAGACCCACACCCACAAGTGCCACACAAGATGCTACCATCACATCTCCACGTAGAAAAAAGACTCACACCCACCATGAAGATGTGGCACGACCACAAACAAGAAGCCAAACAACAGGACCACAGCTCACCAGCACAAATCCCCCAGCAACAAAGACTAATCTGAGCACAACCAAGCCCCCACCTAAACAGAACACACCCCCAGCCAATCAGAACACAGCCAAACCCCCAACCAATCAAGTCACACCCCCACTAGCAGTTAAAAGGAAGAAGCAGCTGCAAGCTCACATTACTCTGAGAAGCACAGAGCTGAAGAAACAAGCCTGAAGATGATGAATGAGACTTCATTGAAACGTTGCCTAGATACTTCCAATTCTACGTGGGAGAAAACCCGAATAACCAAAGATCCACACACACACACATATATATATATATATATATGCTGTTCAGCTTCCTTCGGGTATTATCCCACGTCATTGTGGTTGGTTTTAAAGTAATAGCAACGTTTCTCAGCAACTCATTCTCAGTAATAGCAACGAGAGTGCATGTAGAATCTCATCTGCCATCATCAGGCTTCTGTATGGAGTTTGTGTGTGGGTCAGGCTCTCACAGTCGTTGGTTTTAAATTTGAGGCTAGCCTATTGCTGTGCCAGGATGTTTTTTTCTACATCCTGATTGGTTGGGAGTCTTGGTCTGTGTTTATTGTTCTTGGAGTTTGTTTGATTGGTGTTTCTGTCTGTTTTCTGGCTTTGATTGGCTGGCAACACTGTGTTCCTGTATTGGAGGCTTTCAGTGCAGCTTGGCTTCGCGTGAAAGGACGGCTATTATCTATTAGGAAGCTAGATTTCATCTGGGTGCCTGGTTTGGGTGTGTTTGAGCTGAAGATATCAGAGAGAGTGATTTTGTTTTTGTGGAAGCCATTGGCTGTCAGTACTTTAGTCAACCGCTACTTTAGTTAGTACTTTAGTCAACCAACTGCTACCTCAATGCCCAATCCCACCACCACCCAGCACAGATAAATTCCATGGCCAAAACACTAATTACCAGAACCAAACGCCTGACAGACAAGACACATATAAAGACTGAACTATGCACCCTGACTGAAGTACTGATAGCCAACAGCTTCCACAAAAACAAAATCACTAGCTTGATCCACAAAAACACACTAAGACATAATAGAGAACTAGAAGATCAACAGACCTATGGAACAGCTGTCCTGCCCTACATAAGAGGTACTACAGACAAAATCAGTAAGATACTACACAGGCATCACATCAAGACTGACTTCAAAACAGACAAAAAAATAGCAGCCATCCTGAGGAACCCCAAAGACAAAATTGACCTGGAAAACCAAGGCATATACGAAATTCCCTGTACATCATGTCCGGCCACATACATTGGACAGACCAATAGAAGAATAAGTACCCACCTAGATGAACACAAAAATGCAGTAAAAAAGCTGGAACACACCTCCTCACTAGTCCAACACATGAAAACCACAGGTCACAACATCAACTTCAATGGCACTAAAACCCTAGCCACTATAGAAAACCCCAGCCACAGAATCATCAGAGAAGCCATAGAGATTGAAAAAAGACCTGAAAGCATGAATAGAAGAGATGATTCCAGCAGACTGTCAATCATTTGGAAGCCTGCACTCTCAAATAGAAAGATCTCCACACCACAAGTCAGGCATACACCTGGGCACAAACAGACTCCCTCTGATACCTTCAGCTCAAACACACCCCAACCAGGCACCCAGATGAAACCTAGCTTCCTAATAGATAATAGCCATCCTTTCACGCGAAGCCAAGCTGCATTGAAAGCCTCCAATACAGGAACACAGTGTTGCCAGCCAATCAAAGCCACAAAACAGACAGAAGAAACCAGAAACACGAATCAAACAAATTCCAAGAACAATAAATACAGACCAAGAGTCCCAACCAATCAGGATGTAGAAAAAAACATCCTGGCACAGCAATAGGTTAGCCTCAAATTTAAAACCAACAACTGTGAGACTCTGACCTACATACAAACTCCATACAGAAGCCTGATGATGGCAGATGAGATTCTGCTGAAAATTTAAAAGCATTACAATGACGTGGGATAATATCCGAAGGAAGCTGAACTGCATTCATATACATACATATACATACATACATGCATACATACATACATACATACATACGTGTGTGTGTGTGTGTGTGTGTGTGTGTGTGTGTATGTGTTTTCTTAGGTTTTCTTAGGTACTTACATGTGTGCTGTTTAGCTTCCTTCGGGTATTAACCCACGTCATTGTAGTTCTGTTAAAGTTGTAGCAACGTTTCAGCAGAATCTCATCTGCCATCATCAAGCTTCTGTATGGATGTGGGTCTCACAGCTTCTGGTTTCAAATTCGAGGCTGGTCTATTCTGATTGGCTAGGAGTCTGGGTCTGTGTTCACTGGACTTGGAGTTTGATTGATTGATGTTTCTGGTTTCTTCTGTCTGTTTTGTGGCTTTGATTGGCTGGCAACACTCTGTTCCTGTGTTGAAGGCTTTCAGTGTAGCTTGGCTTCGTGTGAAAGGACTGCTGCTATCCATTAGGAAGCTAGGTTTCACCTGAGTGCCTGGTGGGGGGGTGTTTGAGTTGGAGGCATCAGAGGGAGTCTGTTTGTGCTCAGGTGTTTGTCTGTTTTGTGGTGTGGAGATCTTTCTATTTGAGAGTGCAGGCTTCCAAATGATTGACAGTCTGCTGGAATCATCTCTTCTATTCATGCTTTCAGGTCTTTCAAGCCATAGAGACTGAAAAAATGCCTCCAACTCAAACACCCCCCCACCAGGCACCCAGGTGAAACCTAGCTTCCTAATGGATAGCAGCCGTCCTTTCACATGAAGCCAAGCTGCAGATCTTCTTGTTCCACATGTAAGTTTCGACATGGTTTCACTATTCACTCAAGTCCCAATAAAAGAAACTCTTGAAATCATCAAAAATAAATACCAACCATCTAAAGACCTCATGGAACTAACAGCCTAACCAACACATATTTCATATACAAAGGACAAAGATACAAGCAAATTGAAGGAGCCCCTATGGGATCACCACTGTCACCCGTCATTGCAAACCTGTTCATGGAAGAATTCGAATCCAGAGCCCTGGCTAATGCCACCCACAAACCCAAACTATGGCTAAGATACATCGATGACACATTTGTGATTTGGCCCCATGGAAAAGAAAACCTAAACAATTTCCTAACACACCTAAACAACACACACCCCAAAATCAAGTTCACCATGGAAACGGAAATAAACAAACAACTACCATTCCTAGATGTACTAATCTACAAAAGAACAGATGGCACACTGGGACACACCATATACCAGAAGAAAACACACACCAACCACTACCTCAACGCCCAATCCCATCACCACCCAGCACAGATAAATTCCATGGCAAAAACACTAATTACCAGAACCAAACGCCTGGCAGACAAGACACATATAAAGACTGAACTATGCACCCTGACTGAAGTATTGACAGCCAATGGCTTCCAAAAAAACAAAATCACCAACTTGATCCACAAAAACACACCAAGACATAACAGAGACCTAGAAGACCAACAGACCTATGGAACAGCTGTCTTGCCCTACATAAGAGGTACTACAGATAAAATCAGTAAGATACTACACAGGCATCACATCAAAACTGACTTCAAAACAGACAAAAAAATAGCAGCCATCCTGAGGAACCCCAAAGACAAAATTGACCTGGAAAACCAAGGCATATACGAAATTCCCTGTACATCATGTCCGGCCACATACATTGGACAGACCAATAGAAGAATAAGTACCCACCTAGATGAACACAAAAATGCAGTAAAAAAGCTGGAACACACCTCCTCACTAGTCCAACACATGAAAACCACAGGTCACAACATCAACTTCAATGGCACTAAAACCCTGGCCACTATAGAAAACCCCAACCACAGAATCATCAGAGAAGCCATAGAGATTGAAAAAAGACCCGAAAGCATGAATAGAAGAGATGATTCCAGCAGACTGTCAATCATTTGGAAACCTGCACTCTCAAATAGAAAGATCTCCACAACACAAAACAGACAAACAGACTCCCTCTGATGCCTCCAATTCAAACACCCCCCCACCAGGCACCCAGGTGAAACCTAGCTTGCTGATGAATAACAGCCATCCTTTCACACAAAGCCAAGCTGCACTGAAAGCCTCCAACACAAGAACAGAGTGTTGCCAGCCAATCAAAGCCACAAAACAGACAGAAGAAACCAGAAACACCAATCAATCAAACTCCAAGTCCAATGAACACAGGTCCAGGCTCCCAACCAATCAGAATGGACCAGCCTCAAATTTAAAACCAGGAGCTGTAAGACCCATATCCATACAGAAGCCTGAGGATGGCAGATGAGATTCTGCTGAAACGTTGCTACAACTTTAACAGAACTACAATGACGTGGGATAATACCCAAAGGAAGCTAAACAGCACACATGTAAGTACCCGCGAAAACCTAAGAAAACATATATATATATATATATATATATGGAAATTTGATAAGAACTTTTTTTCTATAATGGGGATTATTTATTTTATTTAATTTGATACTTTATGCAAATATGAATTCTTTCTTTTTTAATTACAGAAAGAAATGAAAACACGTTATAGCTACCAACAACAATTAAGTGATGCACTTGCTATTCTTAAAATGAACTATTCAGTGAGTTTTTGATAATGTTTACTTGAGGCATCTAATACAATATATTGTATATTCTTTGCTCTGATTTTTATGAAAGTGGTTGTAAGTTTTTCTAAATCGTATGTTTTTCATTATTACCTGGTTTTACCATCTTTTTCATTCTGTGCCTTTATTGTACTGTTCTTTTATTGTTATTTTTCTGTGTGTGAATTGGCCAGAGTCACTTGGAGTCAGGCCATGTAAAATTTAAATACAAAAAAAAGTAGAGGGAGATAACTTACTTATATTTACTGGATTAAATTTGGTATTTGAAGCAAATTCTCTCAATGTTTTAACTTTCTGATCAAGAACATGAATTGATAAAACAACACGTAAGTGAAACAATCTGAAAGTCTAAAGCCCATGTCACACTGCACCAACGGATGGAAAGAGGATGTAAAATGGAGAGAAACACTTGCCATCCATTGGTTAACACGATTCATCCGTTCTGTACTCACTGCCTCCGTTTTTCATCCTCTCTATCTGTCCAGCATCCGTCGATTGAGGTTCCATCCACTCAAAAAGTTTTGAGCTGCTCAAACCTTTTTGAGCAGAAAATGTATCCAACACGTCCGTTCTGCATCCGCAACGCATACGGGGAACATCCGTTCTACATCCGTCGTCATCCATTACGCATCCGCTATATCCGCTAGGCATCCGCTGCGCATCCGCACAACTCACATCCGCTCCAGCAGAAAACAGACACAGGGAGGAAGCGAAACGGACACAGAACAGATGCGCAGCGTTAGTAGCACAGACGGAGAAAGGATGAAAGCGGATGCAGCTCGCAAAGAAAGCATTTAAAATGGAAAAAACGTTCGCAGATGGGACCTATCTCAGATATTAAGGATGTCTAGAGAATGCCTAGAGGATGCAAAAGGACACCTAGCAGAAAACCTATATTGCCTATCAAAAGGGGGAGGAACTCACCTGGATCTCACTTTCAGTCCAGCAGCCCCACTGTATAGACCTCTGCAGCCTTCATCTGGCTCTTGCTCTTCCACAGCATCCATTGATGTCCACCATGGATCATAACACAGTCCTTTTTGTAGCCACCATCGTTCTGCAACAGTGCGAAGCCATCTACAGGCTCTTTCAACTGTTCTATGGGAAGAAAAGGAGGCGGCCAAGAAGCGTCTGGGTCCAAAGATGGATCGGGAGAAGAGCCAAGTACGGACTGTACAACAAGCTGATGATGGACCTGAGGAACGAAGACCCTCGTGCATTCCAGAACTTCATGAGGATGCCTCCAGCCATGTTTGATGAAGTTGTGGAGTGGCTGAGACCCAGGTTGACCAAGGCAAAAACCAACTTCCGGCCCAGCCTGGACTCTGGTCTCAAGGTGGCACTGACTCTGCGCCACCTGGCCTCAGGGACCACGTACAGGAGCATGCAGTACGGCTGGAGGGTGCCACACAACACCATCAGCATTGTGGTCAGAGAAGTGGTGCAGGCCATCATCGAAGAATACCTGGAGGAGCTCCTCCAGTTCCCCTCCACTGAAGAAGGCTGGAAGAAAGTTGCAGAGCAGTGGTATCAGAAGTGAAACTTCCCCCACACCGTTGGAGCCATAGATGGCAAGCACGTGGCCTGCAAAGCTCCAGCCAACGATGCTTCAGGCAACGGCTCATCTTCAGATGCCCAGGTATACAACGCCGGTCACCTCAAGGAGGGGCAGGAATGCAACCTCATCATGGGCTTCCCAGATCCAGACCCCTGTCCAATGACACACAAGATGTGCCCTACTTCATCATGGGGATGACGCCTTCTCCCTCGCAACCTATCTCATGAAGCCCTACACTTCCAGATGCCTCACCCATGAAGAGAGGATCTTCAACTACAGGCTGTCCAGGGCAAGGCGGGTGGTGGAGAACGCCTTTGGCATCCTGGCCAACAGGTTCCAGGTACTTCTCACCACCATGCAGCATCGCCCAGAGACCGTGAGGAGGATTGTGGAAGCTTGCTGCATCCTGCACAATCTCATGCGCACCCGCTACCCAGTGTTGCAGAACAGGCTCGTGGACCTCCAACAAGGCAATGGGGACATGGAGCCTGGTGAATGGAGGCAAGGGCAAACCTGATAGACACTGTGGATGTGCCAGGCCCCAACAGAGCTTCACATGAAGGGAAAAAGCAGTGCAACCTCCTGAAACACTGGTGCAACTCCCCAGCTGGAGCAGGGGAGTGGCAAGACAGGATGATAGATGATAAATGGATGCTTCCTTCAGCCTGTCTCATCACACTGATGAGATTGGGCCATGTATGTTGGGTGGGCCTACAATGAACAGGGCATTTAATAAAGAATTGTGTTTATGTTGACATGTGTGGATGAATGATTACATTATTATTGATAATAAAGGGCCATAGGTGTGGCACCTGGGAGGGTGGACCATACAGTCCCACTATGCTTGCACTGGAGGTTTATCTATCCCACAGCTATTACCCATCCCAAAGGTATCCCTGCCCATCCCACAGGTATCCCTGCCCATCCCACAGCTATTACCCATCACACAGGTATCCCTGCCCATCCCATTGCTATCCTTACCCATCCCACAAGCATGCAAAGGCTTGAACCATTTCTAAAAGTTTCCACCAAGACTTTATTGACAAAAATAAATGAAGCAAGTGTATGAAGCAAAGATAATCTTTATTAATAACAAGCTGTAAAAGAAAAATGACCCAAGTCAAGTGACAAAATAAAGTCAACAGGTAGCCACCCAGTCCCTGGCACTCTTCTCAGTCAGCCTCAGGCATTCCCATCATCTCAGGGGTGAAGGGTCCAGGTGCTGTGGAGGTGGCTGCTGCTGGAATTCTGGTCTGAGGCGGCATTGGGGTGCCTGGCCCCAAGAGGACAATAGGGGATGGTGTGTTGAGGAAGCTCTCAGACAGCTGGCTCAGCCCCATGATGTTGAGAGCCCCTTCCTCCATGACATGGGGTGTCAGCCCCAATACCGATGACAGATGTTCTGAGGCCGGGCTTGGCTGTGGGGTGGAGGAAGGAGCAGTGTAGTGGGGCTGTCTGGTCTGCAGCTGGGTGAGGACTGGCATCGGTGGTATCGGTGTGGGTGGCATCTGTGGCGTGGGTGGCGTGGGTGGCATCAGTGGCATCAGTGGCACTGGTGGCATACGATGTACCTGTGCCTGGACTGGGAAGGGCTGCCTGTGCTGCTGGACCTCCTGGTAGCCGTAGCCTTGGTAGGGGAGGGCCTGTGGAAAGCCTTGGAAGGGCAGTAACATCACCTGGGGTGGAGGAGCAGGCCTGGACTGGGTGGGAGCAGGTTCAGCTTGGTCTGAAGGGTTGTGAAGAAGATCGGTGATCCTGTCCTTCACCACCTGGTACTGGGGTTCCGACATGTTCATGAGGGTCTGGTTGACGTAGGTGAGGAAGGGCTTGCAGTTGGAGGATGGGGTGTCGGTGTGTACCAGCTGAGAGAGGAGATCTACACTGCTTCTGATGGTGTCCCTGATCTCCAGCAGGACAGTGTGGCTCTGGCCTCCGGTCTGCCTCTCTGCCTTTCGGTGGAGGTGGAGCTGGGGGTGGATGTGGGTTGGGCTGTGGTGGAAGTGCCCTCTCCTTGCTCCCACTGCGTAAGGGGATCCTCCACGTGCTCTGCCATGGGTAGTACAGCTGTCGGGGGGGTCTCCGTTGTGGCACGCTCCACAGATACCTGCCTGGACACAGGAGCTGACTCTTCGCCAGAAGAGGACTGGCTCTCAGCAGGCTGCCTGAAAGAGAGGGTTGTGAGAGGGGCTGCTCCTCAGTGGTGGATCTCACCCTCCGAGAAGCTGCACTTGGCCATCATGTAGGTCTCTCTGTCCATCAGCTTGACCGCGGCCTGGCCAGATTTCTTGAGGTGCAGCTTCCCGTACCAGGTGTGCATGTGCTTCCACCTGCTGAGAAGCACCTCCGAAGTGTAGCCCAGGCTCTCCGCCTTCTCTCTCCAAGAAGCCTGCTTCCTCTTGGTGTCTCAATAGAGCCTGTGTCCCTTCCGCCAAAGATATTCATTCCCCCTCAGCCACTCCAGCACCTCCTCCTCATGTTCCTCTTCGATTGTGTGTTGCCTCCTCTCCCGTTCACACGTCTGCCTCTTCCTCCCTTTGGCAGGGCCATATGGGCCTTCATCAGAAGGGCTTCGAGGTTGTAAGGGCTGCTCCTCCACACCAGCAGCAGCAGCAGCAGCAGCAACAACAACAGTAGCAGCAAAAGCAGGCCCAGCAGCACCAGGAGGACCAGGAGGACCAGCACCAGCAGGACCAGCAGCACCAGGAGCAGGACCAGCAGGAGCAGGAGCACCAGCAGGACCAGGAGCACCAGCAGGGCCAGAAGCACCGGCAGGACCAGGAGCACCAGCAGGACCAGGAGCAGCACCAGCAGAATAAGCACCAGCAGGACCAGCAGGACCAGGAGCAGCGCCAGCAAAGTAAGCACCAGCAGAAGCACCAGCATCAGGAGCAGTGCCAGCAGAGTAAGCACCAGCAGAAGCACCACCACCA
>BLBF01000094.1:2972302-2994134 GCA_015471245.1 Laticauda colubrina | reverse complement strand
CAGGAGCAGTGCCAGCAGAGTAAGCACCAGCAGAAGCACCACCACCAGGAGCAGTGCCAGCAGAGTAAGCACCAGCAGAAGCACCACCACCAGGAGCAGTGCCAGCAGAGTAAGCACCAGCAGAAGCACCACCACCAGAAGCAGCATCAGCAGAAGCACCACCACCAGAAGCAGCATCAGCAGAGTAAGCACCAGCAGAAGCACTACCACCAGAAGCAGCACCAGCAGAAGCACTGCCTCCCGAAGCAGCATCAGCAGAAGCCCCAGCACCAGAAGAGCAAGCCCGGGCAGCAGAAGCCCCAGCAGAATCAGAGTCAGGGCCAGGGGGTGGGAGGGTGGCCCTGTCCCTCTTGCCAGGGCTGGCAGCAGATGGCAGAGGCTTCCTTTTCTTCCTCATGGTTGTTGGGTTGCTTGCTGGCTGGCTGGCTGGCTGGCTGGCTTGCTGGCTGGCTGGCTGGCTGGAGCTGTGTCTGGCAGCAGGTCTTTCCTCTGAATGGTGACCTGCTTGCGAGCTGCTTCTCTTTATATCCATGGAGCTGACGCAATGCATCCTCCCCGCATGCGCAGTGAATGCTAGGCATCCGCTAGGCATCCGCTAGGCATCCGTTAGGCATCCGCTAGGCATCCGCTAGGCATCCGCTAGTCTTCCGCTCTGCATCCGTTTCATCTGCTCTGCATCCGCTCTGCATCTGCTCTTTCCGTTCCGCGTTCGCTTTGCTGTGCTCCCCCGGAAGCCTTGCAGATGTGCCATCCACTCCCATCCGCTTCCATCCACTAGGCTTCCGTGGAGCATCCGCTTTCCATCCATCCTACGTCCTCCCCCCGTCCGTTCCTTTCCATGTTGTCCGCTCTGGTTATGCAAATTCAGGGCACTTTTGAGAGCAGATAACAACGGATGGAACATTTTGCTCGTCTGCTGTGTCCTTTTTACAAACGTTTTGCATCCGTCGGCCAGTGTGACAGGGCCTTAAAGGAGCAACGTGGAAACATGTGAGGCGAATAATTGGCTTCCTGAATCCCATCTAAACTTTGCCATTCCATCTACTGAAATACATTCAAAAGAGATATGCATGGTAATGACAGAAACTCTGGTTTTGAAGAGGATTGTATTAATTTAGGGAAGCTAATATTGTCAGTGGCTATAAATATGGGTAGTTGTTCATTACATTCTGAATTGTAAGCTGCAAGCCTTACACGCTGACTGCTAAAAGTGAAAGGTGCTTCATACTCTAATTTATATCTGACAGTTTCACTGACTCATCCAGGAGGCCACTGTGACATTCAATGCTGGATTTAAGGCACCATACAATTTATCCCAAATTTAGCTGTTAAATAGGTGGTGGTTTAGGATTTAACTGTTGTAAGCTGGAAGTACAGCCATTATATTTCCTCCCCTTTATGCTAGTTATGTGTGCCTCTAGGATGGCACTTACTATATTCCATTCCATGAACTGTTGGTTTGCTTCCAGATGCAATTCAAGGTGCTGACTTTTGAGGTGTTACATGGCATGGGGTCAGGCTATATGAGGGAACACTATCCACCTATCCCATCAAAGCCAGAAGGATGGGTGTGTTGCATGTCCTGTTTGCTAAAGAGTTCTATCTGATGGGACCCAGGCAGTGTTTTTCTGCTGTGGCTTCTGCCCTCTAAAACATCATGCCGCCTCAGGAGAGGGAGTTAGTTCTATCCCTGTTAATCTTTTGGAAGGCCCTGAAAATGTGGCTTTTTCAGCAGCTTTGGGTCCCATGGGGGATTCCACATGATGGTCATATTGAATTAAATGGATGTTCCCCTCCTGCTATATAGCTGTAATTTATATTTTATATGGGTTTCTTTTAACTGCTGAAACATTCTTTTAATTATTAGTAGTCTAGAGTCATGTTTGATTTGATGGGCACTAGATAAATTTATTAAATTAGTAAATATTTATCCTCTTCTGCAGCGATTGCCATTGTTTCCTAATCTGAACATCTCCCCCTCCCAGGGAAATAATTTCTTCAAGATGTTTTATCTTGTGAGTTAATTAAAGTTTGGGAGTTGGTGGGACACAAACTACTGTATCATAAAATATCAGACCTTTCCCCATCTTCCTTGGCCACCTCATAATTAAAATAAACACAAAAGCTCTTATTCTTTTTCTTTAGATTCAGACCAAAAAAGAATGTTAAAACACATTCATAGACCATATGCTTCCTGAAGCTGCTCATGTTGTTGTAACTGGGCAACTAACTATAATGGGATCTCTTATTATTCCTTCTTTTGTTTCGACAGAAATATGCACAAGTTGATGAACAATGTAAAGTGGATTTATCAGCTGCAAAAATAGATAAGTTAAGGAGAATCATTGATGAGCAAGCAGATAAAATTGAATATTTAACAGTGCTGTTAGAGGAAGAGAAAGACATGAGAGATGAAAAGGTATGTTGTTTTTCACAGCCATTAAAGACATTAGGCCAGCTGTAGGATTGCTTCATTGAGGTTTGTGGTCCAGCAGGTGCGATGCAATCAAAGATAAATCTGCCTTAAAATAAAATATTTTTTTTCCAATTTTGTTGGAGGAGTTTACTCTCTCTCTCCCTCTCTCTCTCTCTCCCTCTCTCTCTCTCCCTCCCTCCCTCCCTCTCTCTCTCTCTCTCTCTCTCTCTCTCTCTCTCTCACACACACACACACACACACACACACACACATACACACACACACACACACACTCCTTCACTGGGTCATTAGATTGAGCTCACCTTGGCTTAGCCTGGGTCTTTTGTGTATCTTCAAATAACCATTAACTTACGTATTTTGAAGGTACAGAATGAAATAAGGTCATCCATGTCATTTTTTAATAAATAACTGGGAGCACAGAGTAAATAGAATTGACACTGAACTGGAGGAAATAGCAAAAACCTTAAAAGACAGAGATAACATTAAAACAATCTTGAAAGTTAGAAAATTGAGCAGATAATAACAAATAAAATAGAGATCAATATAAAATTTTTATTTAAAAAAAGAAAGCAATAGGATACTAGCTTGATCTTGATTAAAAGGCCCAGAAGATTATTCCCAAATTAATTTATACTCCAAGAAAAAATTCCATTCAAATTCAAACATCTGGAAAATATTTTCATAACATAAAATCTTAGTTTAGAAATGTTGTATGAGGTTCTTTGATTCTGATAATACTTTTTGTCGAAAATGCAACCACCAACTAATGAGGGAAGATTTGGTTTTCTAAAACAGGAGATTTGTCTTCAAACTTACCTATTGTCAAGTATGCTGATAGCTAATAATTGGTGTTAATTTTCAGGCAATGGCAACTTTGGTATGCACAAAAGAGCACCCTTTGTTTAATAGACAGTATTCTAAATAGACAGGATCTAAATACAGTATTTTTGGAAACAAGTGTGTCAATTAGAAAGCTATGCAATATAATATCTTAAATAATCTTAATTCTTCTTCCCATGCCACATTGACATTTTGGGAAAATCCAACATTAAAAATTGGAAAAAAAGATGGTGATATGGAAAAATTGGATGAAATCTCAGATATTGACTTTGGATTAATTGATAGATGATGATGATAAGAGACAATATATGCGTTAAGAGACAATGATCATCTAACAGATGTAATCTAATGGCAATATTGACAGCTAGATACCTCTATTAATAACATTATTTAATCCAGTAACATTTTCAGCTTCTCAGACATACAAGATACAAAACAGTTGTTTAAATCTTTTAAAAGTAAAAAAAAAAACTATTACAGGTAGTTCTTGAGTTACAACAGTTCCTTTGATGACTGTTCAGTTACAATAGCGCTGAAAAAAATTACTTTTGACCATGTTTCACACTTATGATCATTGTGGTATCCCCATGGTTACCTGATCAAAATTCCATCACTTGGCAACTGACTCATATTTATGATGGTTGCAGTGTCTCAGGGTCATGTAATTACTTTTTACAATCTTCTGACAAGCAAAATCAACGGAAAATCCAGATTCCCTTAACAACTATGTAACTAACTTAAAACTGCAGTGATTCTCTTTATAACTATGCTAGGAAAGATTGTAAAAAGGAACAAATTTTCATTTCATAAATAAATAAAATTCCATTTTAACAAATGTTTCATTTAGCAACAGAATTTTGGGTTCAATTGTGATTCATGTGTTAAGGGCTACCTATGTTAATTTCAATGAGACAATTTGACATGCAGATGGTAAGACATGAGTAGAAGGGATTAGAAGTTTCTCAGCTTAGACACTGAGAGTGTGTCTTAACTTCTATACCTAGGGTGCCAATGGACCTTAGTCTACAAATTATACAAGAAAAAATAGTATTGAAAATTGTAACTCTAAGTTGTAACTTTTAACAGTTTATAAAAAAATCTAATAAAAACAAGTTTAAAAATAATTTTAAGTGTATGAAATATCAATTACCACCTTAAAACAAGATAACTGTGGCCAAAGTCATTGTAAAAACTCCAAATCATTGCCAGACTCCAAAACTTAGCAAAAGAAATTGATTAAGGAATTGAGCTTAATGACTGGGACAGTTGTATCAAACTCAACGGCTGGATCCGGCCTGTGATGTGGCTACATCTGGCCTGCAGAGCTTTCCTTGAAATGGCGAGGGGGTCGGCCCCCGCCATCTTGGCCCCACCTCTCCTTGCCCAGTCTTGCCTCACCTCACCCACAGCAGCACTGACAACAGCAGCCTCGAGGAGGAGGTAAGCATGGCCAGGCACCTCCTCGGGGAAGCACAGCTGGGCTGGACGATGGATCCCAGTGCCCCACGAGCTCATGAGCGGCCACACCCACCCAGCCATACCCACCTCATAGTCTTACATGCAACTGGCCTTTTGAGGGCAACCATAATGCTGATGCAGACCTCAATTAAATTGAATTTGACACCCCTAGGCTGGAATGACCCTTTCTAAGATTACAAAAAATCCTCAACTTTTGATCATAGCTGAGCCCAGAATTTTGATAATAATGACATAGTCATTAAGCAAAACATATGATTGTTAATCACATTGTGAGCCTGAATCCAGCGTATACAATGGGTATTTTTTGCCAGAATATGGCAACAAATTTTGCTAAATGGCATCATATTATTGTAGGACTCCAACCAGTTGCAAATGGTAATCAATTGCCAAGCATACAAAATGAAACCACATGACTGCAGGGATGATGATCAGTTGTAACAGGTCATAAGTTACTTTTTTTAAAAGACTGTTATATCTTCAAATGCTTATTAGGAAAATAGTCACAAGTCAAGGACTACCTCTATAACTCGATATGTCTGTGTGTTCGTGTTAACTAATTATGTTTGCTCATTTAAATTAAATTAAATCAAGTGAAATGCTGTATCCTTCTTGCTGTTCCTTAAATAATAAACCTGTACAACAACTCCCTCTTGTGGATCTAATCATACTAACACACTTATATGCAGATTTTTCCTTAGAAAGGAGAAACAAAAATATTATAAAAGACTACAGAAGCTGTTGTTCCTGCTAATGGGATTTTGTGCAAAATCTATTTTGATTTTGCAATTCAACTTACTTTCATCTATTGTAATTTCTATATCGATTTTTATGAGGCATAAAACACTGGAATAAAATCAGCAGTGTGGTATGTATTGGTAAATAAAGATTATAAGAGTGAAAGATGCAAGAGTTTGGATTCACTTTCTAAAGGGCAACTTGGAGACAAGAGGAAGTGATGGGAAACAATTCCAGCATTTTTCTTTCCTAAAGTTGAGTGACTTTTAACTTCCTATAACCAATTTGTTAATTACTTTTGAATCAGAACTCCTGATTTAAATAAAGAGTAGGAAAATATTTTAAAAGACAATTTCAAACTACATTACAAAGTTTCACCAGAGAATACAATGTGCTATTCTGGCCCACTTGTAAAACACTCTCTCTTCCTCTCTCCCTTTTCCTCCCCCACCTCCCCTCCCCTCTCTCTGTGAGAAAGGCATACTATAATGCCATCCAACTTAAAGACTACCTCCCATCACAATTAAAATATTTGCTGTTTCTGTAAAAGAGCTTTGCAGTTAAAAGTCATGTTCCTTGAGTATAATTCACACATATGAGATATATACTACAATGCACCGAAAAAGTGGGAGGTAGTTTTCTAGACACAATGTAAAATTTGATTTTGAGCCACTAGTGGGAGCTAGTCAACAAAAAGTAGTGGTTAGATCAATATTAAAGTCATACCAACATTGATTCAGTGATTTTCAACCAGTCATTTCCCTTCAGCCTAAGATACCTCACAGGATTGTTATTGAAATAAAATGAAGAAAATTTCCCATGTAAAGTTACACTGAAATCCTAAGGGAAGGAGTTGGGGTGATATAAAAAAACAATTAAGAGTTGGATTGGATGTAAATCTGAAAGCAATAATACAGATAGTCCTGTGCTGTGCCAAGTGTCTTACAACACTTCATTTAGTGAACCTTCAAAGTTACAATGGCATTGAAAAAGTGACTTAATGACCATTTTTCACATTTATGACCAAAGCAGCATCCCGACAGTCACATGAATAAAATTCAGCATCTTGTCAGCTGACTCATATCTGTGACGGTTGCAGTGCCTCAGAGTCATGGGATTGCCTTTTATGTCCTTCTGGCAAGCAAAGTCAATGGGAAAGCCAGATTCCCTTAACAACTGTGTTACTAACTTAACAACTGCAGTGATTCACTAAAGCTATTAGGGTAGATGTGAAGCTATTAGGGTAGATGTTGACTTTCTCTATTTTGGTTAACTGAGGTTGAAATAATTTCATAGTTTATATTAAGAGCATAAATAGTTTTTTGCTTTTATTAGTAGTAGGCATTATTAATCATCTGTTTTGATGGAAAGCAAGACTATATATTAAATAAATTATAAACAATAAAAATATATTGTACAATTATTACATTATTAAATAGGTTTAATAATTAATAAAATTGTATCAAGACAATTCATGCTATAAAAACACAGAGAGTGAGATATACCGAGCCTAAGCCAACTATTTTGTAATGGTAAATTGTTCTTTTAATAAATGAAAAAGGTGATAGCACTTTTAAATACCTGTTTTTGGTAAGCTGGAACTCTTTGCTGGAACTGCCTACTGATGCCTGTAGGGTCCCAGATTTGGATTTGGAAAATATATTTATCATAGTAAACAAGTTGTTTTCCTAGCAGTTCTTATGTGTAATGGATGGTGGTGTTAAACTTCAATCATGCAAAAAATCACAGCCTATGCATGGATTAAAATACAAAGCTGCAATGCAGCTTAATTGGATTAAATGTCTGCATTCAAATAGCCTTGCTTGAATTTTAAAGTAATTTACTTCAATTCACTTGAAAATTCACTCTTGTTTACTGTTGCTGTTATTATGATGCAATCTACTTTTTTTTTCCCCAACTAAAGGTGGTTCCTGGTGTCTCAGCTAAGATGCTAACTATTAAGCCTATTAAAGTTAATCGTCCCAAACCTTTGCAGCATGGCACCCCAGATGGGAGACCAAGAGGGGAACTTAACCATGCAAGCAATGGGCTGGCACACAAGTGCATACGCAACTTCACTTAGGCCATCACTCACATGCATCCACTTCTCATGCATCCCAGTTCTGAATAGGTCCCGCCCCATAATGAGGCATAGTCCAGAGGTATTAATTCATGATACTGGTGACTTGAAACTGGGGGTTTTCTTGGTAGCTACATCTGGTGAAAGAACATCAGAGGGAATGCAGACTGATCATTCCTTTACATTTATGAACATCTAGAGACAGATCTTTATTGGAGACTGGTGAGGGCCTTATGGATTTTTCCCCATCTTTTTTTTTTAATATTGAACAGAAGAACTATTTTGCTAGTAATTTGCCTGAACTAACTTAGAGTTTTCTGGAGGCTGCAAATGGGATTATAAGCATCTGCTGAGAGGCAAGGAAACAAATGGAGCAAAGAATATTGCACCAACACAATAAAAGCTCTTCCCCAAACATAATTAAGTGATACTAATCAAGTGAAGTACAAAACAAAAGAACTTACACTGTGATATTATGACTGACATTTCAACAATTCATCATTATTCAAAGCTAGGCAACCTTGCCTTGTTGGGACATCATTTCAGAGATATTTCTTTACCTAAAAGAGAAACAGAATGATGAAAGATGGGAGGAGAGCGGAGCTGGCATCGTGATGATATGGCATGCAATCTTGGAGGTCTGAGATCACTGCCGATATCTTTGTTCCTGGACGGTCCAATCAGATCTAAACCATCCCGAAGAGATGGTGAATGTAAATAGCGCATCCTATCGATCCCAGGGACACTGCAAGTTCCTGGTAGATCCAGGAGAAGCTCTTTTTGCCAGCGGCAAAGAGGAAACCATTAAAGCTTCTGAAGTTGGGACAGCTCTGAAACAGAAGAGAATGGAAAGAGAAAGTGTGCCAGTTTGGTGAGAACTTTTCCTTTACTTTAAGATTTGAAAGGACACCCAAGGAAAAGAAAGAATCTGTAAAAGTTTTGACAGAAGTGATTAAGCGGTGATTTTAAACAGGAAGTCAAAGTAATTTTTTTTTTTTTTCTCATTGCTGGATTTTCTACACATGATTTTATATTTTGAAACTGGACTGGTTTTTTTCTTCTTCTACCTATTCTTCCTCTCTTTTTTGACTTTATAATAGACTCCCTTTTAGTCATCTTTTTTAATATCTCTTTCCCTTTTTAATTAATTTTTATTATATCTTGTTTGGAAAAGGAAGGGGAAAATGAAAGCAGAAGAAACTTTGTAATAGTGCCAACTAGAGGCTTGGAAATATTCTATCTCTTTTTTCTTGACCAGACAAAGCTGAGAAAGAACTGAGACTTCTTTTCAAGGACATTGCTGTTTGATAAGATAGAGGGAAGAGCACGGGAGAGTATTATTTCAGGTGCTCTTCTGGGTTTCTATCAATAGTTGGAGTCTGGTGTTGAAGTTTATAGAAAAAAAAGGTGATAAGACCCTGGAGAAGAGAGTTATAAATTTTAACAAAAGCCTTGGATAACTAAACAAGGTGCTCTTTTTATTTTTTTTAAGCTGGGCTATTTTTTACTTAACAAACCCCTTCCTTACTAGCTTGCTTTTTGTAATAGCTATTTGGATTTTTGGCCTTTTGGAACTTGTTTTTGTCTTTTTTTTTTTCTTAACAAGTTTTATTCAGTCTTTCACATAAAAACAAAAGACCAAGCCCAGGAGGGGAGATGCGGCTCCCCTCAACCTGGCTTGTCGCTTCCCCTAACTCCACCGCCTACCAAGGCAGCTTCAGCCCCAAATCATAATGATCGGGGCTCTCCTCTTTTTTTGAATTTTTACTGCTATCCAACCAATCGATTGGATTAAGGTATACAAGAACCTGAAGAAATTTTATTATTGTTGTTGTTATTTTTATTTGGTTTCTTTTTTCCCACTATTTTTACTTGGAATTACAATTGGTAATTTCACAAGTGGATTAAGGTCTAGAGGAACCTGAAGATTCTGAATTGCCTGAAATGAGTAGGAAGCTAACAGGCCCTGATTCCTCAACTTCTACTTCTTCTTCTTCACCATCTGGAGGACAACGTCAGTACAGATGATGTTACAGCAAGAAAAAGAACAGGAAAAAGTGACCCTGCAGATGATTATGCAAGGAATTCAAAATATTCAAAGAAGAACAGAGAATATTGAAAAGAGAACAGAGAACACTGAACAAAGAACAGGAAAAACTGATGAAAAGTTGGAGAACATTCAACAAATGATGATGAAGTATGATGAGAGATTCCAAAAATTGAAGAAGATAAACAAAGAGATAAGAAGATTGATATATTTTGATAGTAGATTAACTTTGGTTGAACAAGATAAAAGTGGGATGTTGAGATGGGAAATGGACAGATCAGAATTTTATCTTAGATTCCAAAACACAGAGGAAGAAAAGGGACAAAACCTAGCTGAGACAATGATAGAAATTTTGGCTGAAGCTTTGGAAATAACTAAAGAGAAGATGATGGATGGAATAGATGAGGTTTATCGAGTCTTCACAAGATATGCAATGAGAAATAACTTACCAAGAGAAGTTCATATCAGATTTACAAAAAAAGCCATTAAAACGTAAATATTGCAAGTGGCAAGAGAGAAAACATTAAAATATAGACAAGAAAATTGTGGTCCTGAAACAAGTACCCAGAAGAGTGAGAGAGATGAGAAGAGAATACCGATTTCTGACCAAAATTCTACTTAAAAAAGAGGTGAATTATAGATGGCTGATTCCAGAAGGTGTAATGTTCACATGGCAAGAACAGAGACATAAAATTGACTCAATTGAGAATTATTTTACATTGAACATTTTGGAGGGAAAGAGGAGGAGTCAGAAAAAGAAATGTCACTAATTGAATTCCAAGAGGATTGCCAAATGGCAACTGGAAAAGAAGAAGTAGGTGCAGTAGGTGCAAAGGTGGAAGTCAAAGAACAACATGAACCAAGATCTACAAGAGCTGCTAAACCTAACTACAAAATATAACCATGGAAGAGAAAAAAAACTGGTTAAAATTAACATAAATGGACTTAACTCAGCTGTTAAAAGAAGGAAAACTTTCCATAAATTAGAGAAATTAAAAATTGATATAATCTGCCTACAAGAAGTACATATCAAAAAGCAATATGAACAATTGCTGATACAGCCAAAACTAGGGAAAATATTTACTTCTTTGACACAATACAAGAAAAGAGGAGTAGTTTTATACATTAAAGATATCCCAGCGAAATTGATCTATACCAATGACAATGGAAGAATACTGATGGTGGAAATAATGGACAATAATATGAAAACACCCCTGATTGCAATCTATGCCCCGAATGACAATCAAGAAGAATTTTACAAAAAGATTACATATGGAAATAATTGAACTGGACTATGCTAATATAGTTATGATGGGAAATTTTAATGGAATTGTAGATAATAAACTGGACTACGCAGCATAGAAGACAACAAAGCAAAACAGAAAAACTCTCCCTAAATCTTTTTTTAAAATGATAGATGAAATAAATTGAAAAGATATTTGGAGAGAAAGAAATGCTAAGACTAAACAATACACCTTCTATTCAAATACACATTTGGATGTCAACAGAATTGTTAGCTAATATTCAAGAAATAAATATTGAAACAAGTACTTGGGCAGATCACAATCCAGTGACAATTAAATGGAAAGGACAAAGTAGATCTAGATGGATGTTAAATAATACTACATTAAAAGAAAAAGACTTCACACAGTGGATGGAGAAAGAGCTGGCTTTTTTCTTTAAGGGCCTGTCACATAGGCCGATGGATGCAAAAAGTATGTAAAAAGGACACAGCGGACATGAAAATTTTCCATCCGTTGTTATCCGCTCTCAAAAGTGCCCCAAATTTGCATAAACAGAGCGGACAACAATGGAAAGGAACAGACGGGGAGAGGACGTAGCCAGGATGTAAAGCAGATGCTCCATGGAAGCCTAGCGAATGGAAGCGGAAGGCACATCCGCAGGGCTTCCGGGGGAGCACAGCGAAGCAGACGCGCAGCGGAAGGAGCGGATGCTGAGCGGATATCGAGCGGACATAGCGGATGCATTACAGAAGCCTAGCGGATGCCTAGCGGATGCAAAGCGTTCACTGCGCATGCGGGGAGGATGCATTGCGTCACCCCCGCAGATATAAAAGGATGCAGCTCGCAAGCAGGTCACCATTCAGAGGAAAGACCTGCTGCCATAAACATCTCCAGCCAACAACCATGGGGAAGAAGAGGAAGCCTGTGCCATCTTCTGCCAGCCCTGGCAAGAAGGACAGGACCACCATCCCACCCCCTGGTGCTGACTCTGCTTCTGCTGGGGCTTCTGCTGCTCGGGCTGACTCTGCTGGTGCTGGTGCTTCTGCTGGTGCTTATTCTGCTGGCGCTGCTCCTGGTGCTGGTGTTTCTGCTGGTGCTTACTCTGCTGGCGCTGCTCCTGGTGCTGGTGCTTCTGCTGGTGCTTCTGCTGGTGCTTACTCTGCTGCTGCTGCTCCTGGTCCTGCTGGTCCTGCTGGTGCTGCTGGTCCTGCTGGTGCTGTTTTTGCTGCTGCTGTTGTGGCTGCTGCTGCTTCTGTGGTGGACCAGCCCCTAGAACCTCAAATCCCTTCTGATGAGGGCCCAGAAGGCCCTGCCAGAGGGATGAAGAGGCATACGCGAGATAGGGAGAGGAGACAGTACTCCATCAAAGAGGAACATGAGGATGAGGTGCTTGAATGGCTGAGGGAGAACAAGTACCTATGGCAGAAGGGACACAGGCTCTATCGAGACACCAAGAGGAAGCAGGTGGCTTGGAGAGAAGGTGGAGAGCCTGGGCTACACTTCGGAGGTGCTCTTTGGCTGGTGGAAGCACATGCACACCTGGTACGGGAAGCTGCATCTCAAGAAGTCTGGCCAGGCCACGGTCAAGCTCACCGACTGGGAGACCTACGTGATGGCCAAGTGCAGCTTCTTGGAGAGTGAGGTCCACCACTGAGGAGCAGTCCCTCTGTCTACCCTCTCTCTCAGGCAGCCCACAGAGAGCCAGTCCTCTTCTGGCCAAGAGTCAGCTCCTGTGTCCAGGCAGGTATCTGTGGAGTGCCCCACGATGGAGACCCCCCCGACAGCTGCACTCCCCGTGGCGAAGCACGTGGTGGACCCCCTGACGCAGTGGGAGCAAGGAGAGGGCACTGACACCAGAGACGAACCCACACCCACACCCAGCTCCACCTCCACAGAAAGCAGGCAGAGAGGCAGACCGGAGGGGCAGAGCCACAATGTCCTGCGGTAGATCAGGGACACCATCAAAAGCAGCGTAGATCTCCTCTCTCAGCTGGTACACACCAACATACCATCCTCAAACCGAAAGCCCTTCCTCACCTACGTCAACCAGACCGTCATGGACATGTCCAAATCACAGTACCAGGTGATCAAGGAGAGGATCACAGGTCTTCTGCACAACCCTCCAGGCCCAAGTGAACCTGCTCCTACCCACTCCAGGTCTGCTCCTCCACCCCAGGTGATGTCACAGCCCTTCCAAGACTTTCCACAGGCCCTCACCTACCAAGGCTACGGCTACCAGGAGTTCCAGCAGCACAGGCAGCCCTTCCCAGTCCAGGCACAGGTACATCAAACCCCACCGATGCCACGGATGCCACCGACACCGCAGATGCCACCCACACCACAGATGCCACAGATGCCACCGATGCCACAGATGCCACCCACACTACAGATGCCACCCACACCTCACCTCGCTCACCTGCAGACCAGACAGCCCCACTACACTCCTCCGTCCTCCACCCCACAGCCAAGCCTGGCCTCAGAATATCTGTCATCGGTCTTGGGACTGACACCCCATGTCATGGAGGAAGGGGCTCTCAACATCACAGGACTGAGTCAGCTCTCTGAGAGCTTCCTCCACACACCATCCCCTGTTGTCCTCTCGGGGCCAGGCACCCCAATGGCGCCTCAGACCAGCACTCCACAGACCTGGACCCTTCACCCCTGAGATGATGGGAATGCCTCAGAGTGACTGAGAAGAGTGCCAGAGACTGGGTTGCTACCTGTTGACTTTATCTTTGCTTGGGACACTTTACTTTGGTCATTTTGCTTTTACAGTTTGTTATTAATAAAGTTTATCTTTCCTTCACACACTTGGTTCAGTTCTTTTAGTCAATAAAGTCTTGGTGGAAACTTTTAGAAATGGTTTAAGCCTTTGCATGCTTGTGGGATGGGTAAGGATAGCAGTGGGATGGGCAGGGATACCTGTGGGATGGGCAGGGATACCATTGGGATGGGTAATAGCTGTGAGATGGGTAATAGCTGTGGGATGGGTTAGGATATCTGTGGCATGGGTAATAGCTGTGGGATAGATAAACCTCCAGTGTAAGCATAGTGGGACTGTATGATCCACCCTCCCAGGTGCCACACCTATGGCCCTTTATAATCAATAACAATTTAATCATTCATCAACACATTTCAACATAAACACAACTCTTTATTAAATGCCATGTTCATTGTAGGCCACTCAACATACATGGCACAATCTCATCAGTGTGATGAGGCAGGCTGAAGGAAGCATCCATTGAGCATCTACCATCCTGTCTTGCCACTCCCCTGCTCCAGCTGGGGAGTTGCACCAGTGTTTCAGGAGGTTGCGCTGCTTCTTCCCTTCATGTGAAGCTCTGTTGGGGACTTGCACATCCACAGTGTCTATCAGGTTTCGCCCTTGCCTCCATTCACCAGGCTCCATGTCCCCATTGCCTTGTTGATGGTCCATGAGCCTGTTCTGCAACACTGGGTAGCGGGTGCGCATGAGATTGTGCAGGATGCAGCAAGCTTCCATGAAGTTCCTCATGGTCTCTGGGCAATGCTGCATGGTGTGAGAAGTACCTGGAACCTGTTGGCCAGGATGCCAAAGGCATTCTCCACCACCTGCCTTGCCCTGGACAGCCTGTCGTTGAAAATCCTCTCTTCATGGGTGAGGCATCTGGAAGTGTAGGGCTCCATGAGGTAGGTTCTGAGGGAGAAGGCGTCATCCCCCACAATGAAGTAGGGCATATCTTGTGTGTCGTTGGGCAGGGGGTCTGGATCTGGGAAGCCCATGATGAAGTTGCATTCCAGTCCCTCCCTGAGGTGACTGGCATTATATACCTGGGCATCTGAAGATGACCCGTTGCCTGAAGCATCGATGTACATGAACTTGTAGTCAGCATTGACCATGGCGAAGAGGATGATGCTGAAGAAGCATTTGTAGTTGTGATAATTGGACCCTGAGTTGGCTGGCGCTTTGCAGGCCACGTGCTTGCCATCTATGGCTCCAACGGTGTGGGGGAATTTCCACTTCTGATACCACTGCTCTGCAACTTTCTTCCAGCCTTCTTCAGTGGAGGGGCACTGGAGGAGCTCCTCCAGGTATTCTTCAATGATTGCCTGCACCACTTCTCTGACCACAATGCTGATGGTGTTGTGTGGCACCCTCCAGGCGTACTGCATGCTCCTGTACGTGGTCCTGGAGGCCAGGTGGCGCAGAGGCAGTGTCACCTTGAGCCCAGAGTCCAGGCTGGGTTGGAAGTTGGTGTTTGCCTTGGTCAACCTGGGTCTCAGCCGCTCCACAAGTTCATCAAACATGGCTGGCGGCATCCTCATGAAGTTCTGGAATGCACGAGAGTCTTCGTTCCTCAGCTCCACATCAGCTTGTCATACAGTCCGTACTCGGCTCTTCTTACGATCCATCTTTGGACCCAGACACTTCTTGGATGCCTCCTTTTCTTCGTGTAGAACAGGTGAAACAGCCTGTAGAGGGCTTCGCACTGTTGTTTGGCGGCTACCAAAAGGAGTGTGCCAAAAATGATGGCAGCTACCAAAAGGAGTGTGCGATGATCCATGGTGGAGATGACTGGATGCTGTGGAAGAGCAAGAGCAAGATGAAGGCTGAAGAGGTCTGCACAGCAGGGCTGCTGGACTGAAAGTGAGATCCAGGTTATTTCTCCCCCTTTTTATAGGAAATATAGGTTTTCTGCTAGGTGTCCTTTTGCATCTTCTAGACATCCTGCAGACATCCTAAATATCCGAGATACGTTCCCTATATGAACGTTTTTTCCGTTTTAATGCTTTGTATGCGAGGTGCATCCACTTTCATCCTTTCTACGTCCGTGGTACTAACGCTGCGTGTCCATTCCGCATCCGTTTCGCTTCCTCCCTGTGTCCGTTTTCCGCTGGAGCAGATGTGAGTTGCGCGGATGTGCAGCGGATGCCTAGCGGATATAGCGGATGCGTAACGGATGATGACGGATGTATAACGGATGTTTCCCATATGCGTAGTGGATGTATAAAGGATGTGTTGGATACTTTATCCGCTCAAAAAGTTTTGTGCAGCTCAAAACCTTTTGAGTGGATGAAATCTCAGTAGACGGATGCTGGACAGATAGAGAGTATGAAAAACGGATGCAGTGAGTACAGAATGGATGCATCGCGTTAACCAACGGATGGCAAGTGTTTCTCTCTGTTTTACATCCTCTTTCCATCTGTTGGTGCTGTGTGACATGGACTTTTGATAAAACAAAAAAGAAGATACATCAATGCAGAACGTATGGGATACAATGTAGGCATATGCCAGAGGCTTGATAAAAGACTATACAAGGAAAAGAAATACCATGAAAAGACTAGCCTCTAAGGCATGAGAGGATGAGTATAAAGGACTTGAAAAAGAGCTACAGAATATGCCACAGAAAAAGGACATTAAGTTAAAAATGGATATAATTAAACACAAAATGAGTCTAACAGAAAAAGAAGAATTAGCACAGAAAATCAGAGGTGCTAAACAGAACTATTTTGAAGATGCAAATAAACCAGGTAGATGGTTAGCATATATATTGAGAAAGGAGAAAGAATCAAGGAAAATATTGCAATTAATAGATGATCAAGGTGAAGTTTGTTATGGTAGTAAAGGGAAGAAGGAAATCATACGAGACTATTATGGGAAACTATACACACAAGATCATATTGATGAAGAAAGAGTTAAACAGTATTTGCAGAATGCTAATTTACCCCAAATACCTAAAGAGATTGAAATAATGTTAGAAAGCAATACAATGATGATAGAGTTAACTGAAGCACTCAAGAAGCAAAATAATGGTAAGACACCAGGCCCAGATGGACTTCTGGCAGAATTTTATAAAACACTGCAAGAATCATTGACCTTTCCATTGCTAGAAGATATGAATGAAGTTATGTTAAAAAAGAAGATACCCAAATCATGGTCAGAAGCTTATATTACACTTGTCTCAAAAGAGGAGACTGATCCATTACAAATCAAGAACTGTAGACCTATTTCCTTATTAAATGCAGATTATAAAATTTTTGCTTCAATATTGGCAGAAAGACTTAAAAAATACTTAAACAATTTTATCCATCCTGATCAAAATGGATTACTGCCAAAGAGACACTTTAGAATACTATGAGGCACACCCTGAAAAACAAATTGCTTTGATATTTCTCGATGCACAGAAGGCATTTGATAATGTGAATTGGCGATTCATGTTATTACAGCTGGAACAGATGGGCTTTGGTAAAAAATTTATTCAAGCAATAGAAGCTATATATCATAATCAAATGGCAAGGGTAATGACAGAGGGAGAACTGACAGATTCTACTGATATAAGAAAAGGAACAATACAAGTGTGCCCACTATCACCTCTGTTGTTTGTGTTAACCTTGGAAGTGCTAAATAGAAATATTAGAGAAGAAAAGGATAAAAAAGGGATGAAAATCAAAAAGGAAGAATTTAAATTGCAAGCATTCGCAGATGATCTGGTTTTCATTTTAGAAGACCCATTAGAAACAGCATTTAAATTGATAGAAAAGATAGAGGTATATGGAAAGGTGGCTGTTTTTAAAATAAATAAAGATAAGACAAAGATCTTGACAAAGAATATGCGATCAAGACAAAAGGAAGAACTGGCGGATGTATTGAAAATTCAGGTCATGAATAAGATCAAATACTTGGGGATACATTTGACAGCAAGATGCAGTACCTTAAAAGAGAATAATTATATCAAACTCAAACAGCAAATAGCACTAGATTTGTCAAAATGGGAAAATTTACAACTGTCATTAATAGGGAGAATATCATCAATCAAGATGAATATACTACCCATAATTTTATATTTGTTCCAAACAATTCCAGTTAGGCTTGGAAAAGATTATTTTGAAGGTTTAAATAAAATTATATTGAAATATATATGGCAAGGTAAGAAAGCGAGAATAAAGTTAACACTTTTGCAAGATGCCAGAATAAGAGGAGGATTTGGTTTGCCTAGTTGGGAGTTGTATAAAGCTCCTGTCACACTGCACCAACGGATGGAAAGAGGATGTAAAATGGAGAAAAACACTTACCATCCGTTGGTTAACGCGATGCTTCCGTTCTGTACTCACTGCCTCCGTTTTGCTTCCTCTCTATCCGTCCAGCATCCGTCTATTGACATTTCATCCGCTCAAAAGGTTTTGAGCTGCTCAAAACTTTTGAGCGGAAAATGTATCCAACGCGTCCATTCTGCATCCGCTAGGCATACGGGGGACATCTGTTCTGCATCTGTTGTCATCCGTTACGCATCCGCTATATCCGCTAGGCATCCGCTGCGCATCCGCGCAACTCGCATCCGTTCCAGCAGTAAACGGACACAGGGAGGAAGCGGAACGGACGCGGAATGGACGCGCAGTGTTAGTAGCACGGACGGAGAAAGGATGAAAGTGGATGCAGCACACAAAGAAAGCATTTGAAACAGAAAAAACATTCGCAGAGGGGACCTATCCGCTCCTATCCACTTCCATCCACAAGGCTTCCGTTCCGCATCCGCTTTCCATCCGCTCTGCATCCTCCCCCCATCCGTTCCTTTCCATGTTGTCCGCTCTGATTATGCAAATTTTTGCCCCTTTTGAGAGCAGATAACAACGGATGGAACATTTTTCTCGTCCGCTGTGTCCTTTTTACAAATATTTTGCAACCGTTGGGCAGTGTGACAGGTCCTTTACTAAGCTACAAATTTGATATGGGTTAGGGAATGGATAACATTAAGAAATACTAGATTGTTGATATTAGAAGGACATGATCTGTTGTTGGGGTGGCATGCTTTTCTATGGGATAAAAGAACTAAAACACAGGGGTATTTAGAAGACATTATATATGGGAGCTCTGTGGTTAAATTGGGAGAAGATTAAAAGACAATGTTATATGAAAATTCCAGTCGACTATTGAAGCATTTTCTCGTCCTATAATATATAAAAAGGAACAAACAGATATGGTGAAATATTGAGTGAAAAGGGTGAACTTAAATCTATACAACAATTAGAGGAACAAGGTATAAAGATGAATTGGTTTTCATATGCACAAATACATTCAAGGTATGATAAAGATTATGAAACAGAAGGTTTTAGATTTAGATAAAGATTCTAAAACAGAAGGTTTTAGACTTAGATAAGATTTTGACAGGTGCTGATGAAAAGGTGATTAAAAAATTGTATGGATATTTATTAGAAATTAAACTAGAAGAAGAACAAGTTAAAGGAACAATGATTGCTTTATGGGATTGAGCTAGAGAAATGGCAAAAATTGTGGTCTCAAAATTATAAAATGACAATCTTAACAGCATATAAAGAAAATTTGTACAAGATATTTTATAGGTGGCATTTCCTTCCGGCAGGAATAGCAAGAATGTTCAAGAACAAATCTGAAAAATGTTGGAAATGTCATCAAACACCTGGCTCCTATTACCATGTGTGGTGGACTTGTGCGGATGCTAAAAAATATTGGACTAAAATCCACACATGGTTGGAAAAAATGAGAAAAAAGCATATAGACTTGAAACCAGATATATTTTTATTAGGAATTTTACCTGAAATATATAGTAAAGAATTGAAATTATTGTAATTTAAATTGTATTTGTAATTTGATTGTAATTTGATTGTAAATGTATTAACAGCGGCTAGGATTGTATTTGCCAAAAACTGGAAAAATGAGAAAATACCATCACAGGAGGAAATCATTAAGAAAATATTGGAATGTGCCGAAATGAGTAGACTGACATTTTAAATCAGAGAACAAGATGATAAACAATTTTATAAAATTTGGGATCTATTCTATCAATGGTTAGACAAAATATGGTAATGAAATATGTAGATTCTTAGAAAATAATAAATATATAAAGATGTATTCTTTTCTTATTATATCTACAAAATGATTGTAGGATAGATTTGAGATAATAATATGAACTGTCATAAAACAAATAAAATATGGATTATTTCATAAAACATGAATGAATAAAAGTATTGTCAAATGATTGATTAACAATAATATTAATGTATTAATATTTGATTGAAAATATGAGAATATATACAGTGTAATTGTAATTGAAGACTATGAAATGGAAGCACAAAAGAATTTGCAAACCAACTGACACACTGTATGTATATATATGGAAGATGACTTGATGTTTTTATGTTTTGTTTGTCTATGCTTGTCTTAAAAACCAATAAAAAAATTTAAAAAAAAGAATGACAAAGGATGGACAAAAAAAGCGATGAAAATCGGAGCGACTTCGACTTCCTGATGACTTCCCCATTGAATTTCCTTGTGGGAATCTGGCAGGGAGCATTGTAAATTCTATCCCTTAAGTTCTAAAATTACCAACATATTTAACAAATTTCTGCTTTGATTAAGGATTTCCCAAAACTATTATGTGATTTCTTTATTCCTGTAAATTCTAACATTTCTCTGATCATGTTACTGCAATGTCAAATTTTCCCTCTTAAAAAACACAGAAACATAGAAAACTGATGACAAAAAAGACCCAGTAGTCCATTGAGTTTGCCCTTTGAGTTTTTAGTTTGTGTTTTTGTTTCCTTTTTAATCTGTTTACTGTTGTTAATGGCCCTTATTTTTATGGTTTATTGCAGTTAGTTGCCAGACTGATTTTGGCCTTTTGGTCTGCATATTGAGCTCTTCCCAAGGATCTGGGATACATAGACTAGATGTGGGTGTGTTAGTGCGTTAGATGTATCATCACAGGATGTAAGCTACTAAAATATAATATAGAATAGAATATACTTTATTGTCTGAGTGTAACTGAACACACAAGTAAGTCTGGTGCATAAACTCTCAGTGTACATAGAAACAAAATAATATAATCATAAGATACTAATAGGAGAAGGTTATAGAAAAGATGAGAAGGATAATAGTATTACCGCCCTACTACATGCTTAAATAGGCATAAGACAATGCTGTGGTGATTAGGTATTCAGCAGAGTGATGGTATGAGGGGGAAACAACTATCTTTGTGCCTAGTTGTTTTGGCATGCAGTGCCCTGTGGTGGTATCCTGAGGGAAGGAGTTGAAACAGTTTACGTCCAGGTTGTGAGGAATCTGTAAATATTTTTTCTCAGCCCTCCTTCTGACTCATGCAATATACAGATGCTCAATGGAAGGCAGGCTGGTTGCAATGGTTTCTTCTTCAGTCCTAACTATCCATTAAAGTTGCTGTGCCAAACCAGACAATTATAGAGGTATAAATAACAGATTCAATAATTTCTCTGTAGTATTGCTCCAACAGCTCCTTGGGCAGTCTGAACTTTCTGGCAGTATAGAGCCCAGAAACTTGAAGGTCTCTACTGTTTATACTGTGTTGCCTAATGTTGTAAGATATAATAAAATAGGAGGACTTTTCCTAAAATCCACTGTCATGTCTACAGTTTTAAGTGTGTTCAGTTCCAGATTGTTCCACAGGGTTCAACCTCCATCTGTATGCAGATTCATCACTGTGTCAAATGAGACCAATGACTGTTTTATCATCTGCAAACTTCAATACTTTGAGAAATCTTTTGAGATGCAGTCATTTCAAATAACATTTTATTCCAATTAATGCTGCCTTTTGCAATTGACTAGTGGTGAATTTGTCAATACCAAGTGTTCAAGTGGTGTTCCAATTGTTTTTGGCATCTATGACTGTTAGTAGATTTGCTTTCTTTTGTCACAGTTATTCTATTTACAGGTCTTGTTATTTGTTATCTTCTCTAGTTCTTTCTCTTCTATTCTGCTGTCTCCAGTACTGTCACATCCACTACCCAGACTTTTTTGTCTTTCTTATCAACAAAGTCTGCCTTCTTATGTGGCAGGTGCTTGCTTGTTTAAATTCTAAAGTCTCAGAGTACTTTGGCCTCTTTGTTTTCTATTACTTTCTCTATTTTTTCTCATAGTAGCAGTAGCAGCAGCAGCAGCAGCAGCAGCAGCAGCAGCAGCAGCAGCAGCAGCAGCAGCAGCA
>BLBF01000094.1:2903266-2972292 GCA_015471245.1 Laticauda colubrina | reverse complement strand
CAGCAGCAGCAGCAGCAGCAGCAGCAGCAGCAGCAGCAGCAGCAGCATTTATTTATTGGCAGAGACAAAGACAAGCCTAAAGAGAACATTTTTCTCTTGAGATTTATGCAAATTAGAATATACATGTGATTGGATAGAGAAACCAGTTATTTAATAGGATGTAACACATTACATGCCTAGTGAAGCCAGTGAGGGCATTAGGGTATAACTTGAATCATGGGATGGAACTACAAAAATAATGGGGTGTTCTTTGTTTCTGAGAATTACTTACTTTTTCTTTCCTAAAACTCATCTTGCCCCCAAGCAACTTTTCCCAGTTTATCTCTACTCTTTGGCCTTCTGAATGTTGAGTGGCTAACAATGTGATTTTCCTGAAAATTTTGTTTTTGTAGTTGGGTAGTTGCCTAATTTGGCACAATATAGCTGCTTTTTTCTCTCTCTCTGGAAAGATGTATTAGAGGCTTTAACTTGGCACCACAAAATCTCCTACAATTCCCTCCTCTGAAGTTTGACATATTTTATTATTTTAAGTTTCATCATCCATCAAAGATATTCATGTCATAGAAGGTAGTGGTTTCAGTTACTTCATCTGAACAATGATTTAGCTTGAACTCCAATGAATAAAATGACAGGTGGTATCATTGACAAAGCCATAGTAGTCAAAACAGGCTAAACCAGGACATAAGCAACAATTCCAAACATAGTTAGCAAACCATCCTGCAGACCCTGCTTAACAATGTGAACATGGAATAAAACCAGATATCTGAAGCTATATCTATTATTGTGTCAAAAGCATGTGCCAGATGATATGACTCTGAACATAAGTATGGATCTTGGAGATTTGTACCTTGATTGGTAGACCAATCCAAACAAGCCAAACTGGATGACTGTGCCCAATAAACTGTGAAATTTTTCATCAGGAAAAGGAGGAATGTAAGGCACATTAAAACACTTTGGAATTTATTTATTTTATTTATTAATCACTTACAACATAATAGGTATAAGTATAAACATGAGTAAGAGTATGGGAAATAAGTACGAATAAATGAGGAGAATAGGACAGGGACATTTGGCATGATGGTGTACTTATGCACACCCCTTACCTCTTAGGACCTCTGAGGAATGGGGTGAGGTCAATAGTGGTTAGTTTGAGGTTAAAGATGTGGAGGTTAGAGGATGTAATAACAGAGTCAAGTAGTGCATTCCAGGCATTGAACACTCTGTTGCTGAAGTCGTACTTTCTACAATCGAGTTTGAAGCAGTTTACATTCAGTTTGTATCTGTTGTGTGCTCTTTTATTGTGATGGTTGAAGCTGAAGTAGTCATTGACTGGTAGGACATTTTAGCAGAAAATTTTGTGTGCTGCACTTAAGCCCATGTCACACTGCCCAACGGATGCAAAAAGGACACAGCGGACGAGCAAAATGTTCCATCTGTTGTTATCCGCTCTCAAAAGGGGCAAAAATTTGCATAACTGGAGCGGATAACATGGACGCATGGAGGACGCAGGGCGGATGCAAAGCGGATGCGAAACGGAAGCCTAGCGGATGGAAGCGGATGGGAGCAGATGTCACATCCGCAGGGCTTCTGGGGGGTCTCAGCAAAGCGGACGCAGAACGGAAAGAGCGGATGCAGAGCGGACGCTGAGCGGATGAAGCGGATGCACAGCGGATGCACAGCAGAAGCCTAATGGATGCCTGGCATTAATTGCGCATGCGGGGAGGATGCATTGCGTCAGCCCCGCAGATATAACGGAAGCAGGTCAGAAGCAGGTCACCATTCAGAGGAAAGACCTGCTGCCAGACGGATTGGCTGCCTTGCTTGCCCTGCCTGCATGTCTGCCTGCAAGCCTTGGTGCCAGCCTTGCTGCCAGCCTTGCTGCCAGCCTTGCTGCCTGCCTCCCTGCCTGCCTTCCTGCCAGCCTTGGTTGCTGCCAGCCTCCCTGCCAGCCAGCAACCCCACAACCATGCGGAAGCACAGCAAGCCTCAGCCATCTGCTGCCAGCCCTTGCAAGAGGGACAGGGCTACCATCCCATCCCCTGGCCCTCACTCTGGTTCTCCTGGGGCTTCTGCAGCACGGGCTCGCTCCTCTGGGGCTGGCGCTTCTGCTGCTTCTGCTTCTGGAGGAGCAGATGACAAGCACTCCAGCACCAGCAACCTCCACAGCACCTGCACCCTTCACCCCTGAGACTGAACGACCAAGAGGAGTGCCAGAGACTCATTTTTGTCTTATAGCTTGTTGTTAATAAAGTCTATTTATGATTCACACATTTGTTTCATTTCTTTTTTTTAATAAAATCTTGGTGGAAACTTTTAGAAATGGTTTAAGCCTTTGCTTGCTTGTGGGATGGGTAAGGATAGCTTTGGGATGGGTTAGGATACCTGTGGGATGGGTAATAGCTGTGGGGTGGGTTAGGATAGCAGTGGGATAGATAAACCTCCAGTGCAAGCATAGTGGGACTGTATGGTCCACCCTCCCAGGTGCCACACCTATGACCCTTTATTATCAATAACAATATAATCAATCATCCACACATGTCAACATAAACACAACTCTTTATTAAACACCCTGTTCATTGTAGGCCAACCAAACATACATGGCCCAATCTCATCCGTGTGATGAGACAGACTGAAGGAAGCATCCATTAAGCATTTACCATCCTGTCTTGCCACTCCACTGCTCCAGCTGGGGAGTTGCACCAGTGTTTCAGAAGGTTGCGCTGCTTCTTCGCCTCACGTGAGGCTCTGTTGGGGCCTTGCACATCCACAGTGTCTATCAGGTTTCGCCCTTGCCTCCATTCCCCAGGCTCCATGTCCCCATTGCCTTGTTGACGGTCCACAAGCCTGTTCTGCAAGACTGGGTAGCGGGTGCGCATGAGATTGTGCAGGATGCCGCAAGCTTCCACGATCCTCCTCATGGTCTCTGGGCTATGCTGCATGTTGGTGAGAAGTACCTGGAACCTGTTGGCCAGGATGCCAAAGACGTTTTCCACCACCCGCCTTGCCCTGAACAGCCTGTAGTTGAAGATCCTCTCTTAATGGGTGAGGTATTTGGAGGTGTAGGGCTTCATAAGGTAGGTTGTGAGGGAGAAGGCGTCATCCCCCACGATGAAGTAGGTCACATCTTGCTTGTCGTTGGGCAGTGGGTCTGGATCTGGGAAGCCCACCATGAGGTTGCTTTCCAGCCCCTCCTTGAGGTGACTGGCGTTATATACCTGGGCATCTGAAGATGAGCCGTTGCCTGAAGCATCGATGTACATGAACTTGTAGTCAGCATCGACCGTGGCGAAGAGGATGATGCTGAAGAAGCCTTTGTAGTTGTGATAAGTGGACCCCAACTTGGCTGGAGCTTTGCAGGCCACGTGCTTGCCATCTATGGCTTCAACGGTGTGGGGGAAGTTCCACTTCTGATACCACTGCTCTGCAACTTTCTTCCATCCTTCTTCAGTGGAGGGGTACTGGAAGAGCTCCTCCTTGTATTCTTCAATGATGGCCTGCACCACTTCTCTGACCACAATGCTGATGGTGTTGTGTGGCACTCTCCAGCCGTACTGCATGCTCCTGTAGGTGGTCCCTGAGGCCAGGTGGCGCAGAGTGAGTGCACCTTGAGCCCAGGTTCCAGGCTGGGCAGGAAGTTGGTGTTTGTCTTGGTCAACCTGGGTGTCAGCCGCTGCACAAGTTCATCAAACATGGCTGGAGGCATCCTCATGAAGTTCTGGAACGCCCGAGTGTCTTCGCTCCTGAGCTCCACCATCAGCTTGTTGTACAGTCCATACTCTGCTCTTCTGGCGAACCATCTTTGGAGCCAGACTTTTTTTGGGTGCCTCCTTTTCTTCCCGTAGTAGAGTTCACAGAGCCTGTAGATGGTTTCGCACTGTTGCAGAAGGATGGTGGCTGCCGAAAGGACTTTGTCACAATCCACGGTGGACATGACTGGATGTTGTGGAAGAGGAAGAGTCAGATGAAGGCTGCAGAGGTCTGCACAGCTTGGCTGCTGTTCTGAAAGTGAGATGCAGGCGAGTTACTCCCCCTTTTTATAGGCAGTATAGGTGTCCCTTTGCATCCTCTAGGCATCCTCTAGGCATCCTCTAGACATCCTTAATATCCGAGATAGGTCCCCTCTGCGAATGTTTTTTCCGCTTTAAATGCTTTGTTTCCGTGCTGCATCCGTTCTGCATCCGTTCTGCATCCGTTCTGCATCCGGGCGGATGCGAGTTGCGCGGATGCGCAGCGGACACCAAGCGGATATAGTGGATGCGTAACGGATGCGTAACGGATGCGTAGCGGATGCGTAGCGGATGCAGAATGGACGGACTGGATACATTTTCCGCGCAAAAGTTTTGGGCAGCCCAAAACTTTCGGAGTGGATGAAACGTCAATAAACGGATGCTGGACGGATAGAGAGGAAGCAAAATGGAGGCAGTGAGTACATCGTGTTTTCGAATGGATGGCAAGGTTTTTTGTCCGTTTTACATCCTCTTTGCATTCGTTGGTTCAGTGTGACATGGGCTTTAAGTCTAACCGTAGGCAGCATAGTTCAAGGTTGTCCAAGCCCAAAATCTCAAGCCTGGTGATATAGGATATTCTGTTGCAAGCAGAAGGGTATAGTACTCTTCTCGTGAAATATTTCTGGACTTGCTCTATTGTATTAATGTCTAATATGCAGTATAGATTCCACACTGATGAGTTGTATTCAAGTATTGGTCTGGCAAAAGTTTTGTATGCTCTGGTTAGCAATTTAATATTTCCGGAGGAGAAGCTTCATAAGATTAGATTTACAACTCTTAATACTTTTTTGGCAATGCTTCTACAGTGAGCTTTGATGCTTAAGTCATTTGATATGAGAACTCCAAGGCCCTTGACAGAGTGAGGATCATCAACGAGGTCATATCCGCCTAGTTTGTATTTGGTGTACTGATTTTTTTTACCAATGTGTAAGACAGAGCATTTGTTGGTTGAGATTTGGAGTTGTCAGATGTTTGACCATTTAAACACATAATCAAGGTTGCTTTGAAATATAGTAGCATTGTCAATGGTGTTGAATAGTTTTATGTCATCCGCAAAGAGGACACAGTTGCTTATAAGGTAATCACAAAGTTCATTTATGTAGAGTATAAAGAGTGTGGGTCCTAGAATGCTGTCATGGGGGACACCGCTGTTAACTGGATCAGGATTTGATATAGTGCTCTCTATTTTTACTATTAGTTGCCTGTTTGACAGGAACGCAGTAATCCACTTATGAAGGGATCCAGAAATGCCGTAAAAGTTTAGTTTTAACAGCAGTTTGCCATATACCACTGAATCAAAGGTTTTGCAGAAGTCCATGTAAATTGCATCTGTAGCTTTACCCTGGTCAAGTAGAGTAGTCCATATGTTTTTGCAGTGTAGGAGTTGAAGATTGTAGGACAATTTTTTCTTGAAACCAAATTGTTTTTTTGGAGACTAGGTTGTTTGACTCTAAGTGGAAAGTATTGAATTGGTTAATTATTTATTCCATGACTTTGCACGTGACACAACATAGTGAGATTGGTCTGTAGTTTTCAACCAGGCTGGGGTCGCCTTTTTTGAGGATAGGGATGACCGTAGCTAAGGACCATAGGTTTGGTAAGGAGCTGGTTCTGAATGATATCTCATATATAATGCTTAGGGGTTCCACTATGGTAGAGGAGAGCTTTTTAAAGAAATATGGACATAATCCATCGGGACCAATAGATAGGGATGGTTTTAGATTACACAGTGCCTTTTCTACATTATCTTCTGTAAAGTCAATATGTAGTAGGTCATTACAGTTAGTTGTGGTTTGACTAGGAAATGTGGGGCATGAATCATTGCTGTTTACAAAGACTGAACTGAAGAATGTGTTGAAGAGATTGACCTTAACAGCTTCATCATTGCAGTCTTTTCCTCTTGCTTGCAGTGGTGATTTGTGCATTCTGCCTTTATCTGTTGGCATAGGGTTGAAAGATACTATGCAAAAACATGAGCCTTATGAACTCTCTATCATTCTCAGATGCCTAGTTAGAAGGAATAAGTCAACATAGAATAATATATATGTTAATATTTGAACATGTCTAAACTATATTTGTAGGTTGTATTTCACCATAAATAAATTCTACATAGCATTTCAGTTTATTTCTAAATTGTCAGTGTCATGGTACTCATTTTTCTTTCTATTTTCAGATGATCTCAAAAAGAATTATTTAATAATTATCTAATAAATATAACAATACCACATCTTTAAATAATTGAGCTATTAACCGTTAGGCTTCAGGCTGATTTTTTAAAAACTTGTTTCAACTTCCTTTTTTCCCCTCCCCTTTCCCTTTCATTAAAAGAAATATGCAGCAGTAAAATCTCAACAGCCATTTAACAATATATGCAAATGTTCTAAATAGCTTTGAAGCAGACAAGAAGAAAGAGTAGTTCTCCCAATAAGCTTGGATGCATTCAAAGTCTTTTCCATAATGAATGTGGCCAGATTTTAACAAAGGCCATGCATAATAAAAATGTAAATGAGTTTGCTTTACTAAAAGTATAACTTTAAAGTCTTTTGTTGTATGCTGTCCTGAAACTTTCCTATGAGGTTATCACTGCTTGTATGGAGATTTACCCAAAACCTTCAATGGCATTTAAAAAAAACCTCAAAACCCAGTAGCCTATGTGTGATGTGCATGCAAAACTGCTCTAAAGCTGAGAATATGAATTGGCTCTGGGTGGCTTCAGCACGAAGCAAAAAGCCAACTATATTGCTATAAGACTGCCTGATGGGCTCCATGTGGCTCCCAGCCTGGAAATTTCTCCAATTTTGACATGTGATGTACTCGTCACTGCAATGGCAGCTCTGTCACTGAGAAATGGCACAAAAGACAACAAGGCACCCCCTCCCTCTCCTTAGCCCTGCACATTGCAGCCCCCTGGAGCTGTCTGCCCATGGTTTCTCTTGCCTGCCTAGTTACAGACAGCCCTTCTAAACTGAGAGATAAGGGTGGGTGGACTGGATAGGCCCCAGCTGCCTTTGGGATGCAGCTTCCACAATAAATTGGCCTGAATGATGAGGGCAAACAAACAGTATGATATGTATTATGCCTGTCAATAATACATCCCCACATGTTTCCGTCTTTGTATGAGTGGGACCAAAGCTTTTTTTCAGCAAGTTGTACTTCGTCTCCTAGATTTTTCTTCCATTCATATTATAACTTACATGACAGGATTCAAAAATTTTTATGATAGCAGCATTGTAGAACTATTGTGTGTCCGTCCCCCACTCATCCCAGCATCAGATTTACATTTTGTTGTTCTTTTATGCCTCTTGCTTTAGAAATAGATGGCTTCTTAATCTTTCAGCTTCAACGTGAAGGGTACGTTGATGTGGAGTGGCATCGGCAACAGATGCGAGAGTTGAGAGAGCAAATAATTAGCCTGACTGAAAAAAACATAGAGCTTCAAGAAATTGTGAAACAAGGAGTGAAAGAACAGACTAACTTAGGTAAATTTTACTTGTAAATCAAATAAAGTGTATGTAGGAAAAGCGAAGGAGAAGTAGTAAGAAAACTAAATGGCAAAATAGTGTCAAACCAGCAATTGTTCATTTATTTCCAGTTTGCACTGTAATTCGAGTTGGTCTTGAATTTTGATAGACTTAGTGGAATTAATTTATATTGAATATATGCTTATTTTCTGGTTTTTATTCTGGTAAAAAGGTGTGTTACTTATGAATGTAAAAATGCTGAATAATTATAGATTAATAATTATTTCTACTTCTAACAAGATAACAATATTTATCTATTCCTGCTAAGTAATAAATGAAGAAATTTAGGAAAATGCTATTAATGTGATATATACATAAATGTATATATCCTAGGTTTTCTTCTCTTTGCTGCAATGGAAAATTAGAAATTTACAATCATAAGTCATTTCTGCTTCCTAGAAATTAAGAAGTTTTAGAGAAATTAAGTCCATATCAAAACCAGATTTAGAAACATATGAATAATAACATAATGATGCATATATACAAAAACAAAATGCAGAAATATGATACTATTGGATGGAAATATAAATCAGCATGAGGCCACATTTTTGCAGTTTTATCACCTCTGATGACCATACCTCTCTCAATAACCACCTGCTAAAACATTTTGTATCAGCTGTGACTAACGGCAGGAATGAATATTAATGAAAAGAAAAGGGTGTTCAGACACACTTGGCTCTTGAACTTATTTCTTAATCTCCCTCCCTATGACCAGCCAGCTGAACAGCAGGCAGAATTCTGTGAAGGTCAAGGGCAGTTGTGAAGGTCACCAGTCTGCCCACTGCCTTCATCTGCCATGCACCCGGCTGACCTGCAGCGCACAATATGAATCTATTCAAATAGCCATGTAATCTCATGGTGTGCTTTATCCCCGCCTTACCCTTGCTTCTTTCAGAGAATGAAATGAAACTTTTGCAGAGCAAAATGGAAAAAGATACGAAGGCCATGGAAAAGGTACTTATCCTTTACTTATTTGTGTAAGTAATTGATTAACTTGTACAATAGATACAGGAGTATAGGAATTTATACATAAAAAGGATTAAAAGATGATTACTACCATTCTTACTGTTCCTAGCTTGTTACCTTTCAGAAATTGTTTTCAAAATATAGGATTTCTATGGAAATATTACATTCAAAAGTTAACCCTGTTTTAGATGCAGGGTGGAAAAGCAGACTGAAATACCAAATCATACAAAAAGAAACTAATATCATGTTTCTGATTTGGCAAGTTTGGTGCTATTCCATATAATAGCAATTTCATGTGGTTGAATTGTTGGAAAGAGATTGGAATTATACATTAGAGAAGGGATCCCTAATTCCTGTCTGTGGCCCACTACCAATCTATGGCCCATTGAGAACTAGACCGTGCACATGGTAGAAAAGTGTGGGAAGCTCCATTTGCGTAAGTGGCAGGTGTGCACACGAAACCATCTCCTTCCCCTGCTATCATGGCCATTGCCAATCTGAGAGCTGAAAAGGTTGGGGACTGCTGCATTAGATAAATGTTATAAGTAGTCAAGAACAGAGAAGTTAGTAAATAAAATTAAAACATGCTTTTTAAAACTTCCAAGTTGGTAATGGGTGAAAGGATATAAAGGTGTGTCCAAACCAAAGCCTATGGGCCACATGCGGCCTTGGATAGCTAGTAGTGCAGCTCCACAAAATCATAAACATTAACATTATTATGAAATTATGTATACATTAACTGTATTATATCTAGCCCAAGGCAATATCTCTTCATTCAGTGCAGCCCAGGAAAACCAAAAGGTTTAATACCCATGCTTTTAACCTTGGACATAGTGGTTTTTCTGAAAGTGGGGTTGAATTAAATGGCAGGAAATTGTTTTGATGATAGAAAAGTGAGGAAATTCATCCCTGTTGGATTTGTAGAGTTTAATAGTCATTTTGTTGAGGGAGGTTTATTTTGATAATTTCACTGCTGAAGGAACCAAGAAAAAAAAAAACCAGACATATTTTAAGCCTCATCTTTAAAACAAGTGTTTAAGAACATTTCAATGTTTGAGGATAAGGAGGGAAGATGGACAAGCAAACTTATATTTATGTTCTTTAGTATCTCAGGTAAGAATTTGTTCACATTAATTACTTCTTGAACCTTGATTGACTGTAAATATCATGGATAGAATTGTGTCCCTTTGTAAACAAAGGAGATACACAATGTTATCATTAAAATTGGCCTCTCCCAACATGTTCAGAGAGAGAGATTATGTTGTGGTTCGCCTGTGGAGATGGCAGCAGAATTGGACAGTGGGAAAGAACAGGGACCAGTCTGGAGAGGACTTGGACGAAGGTCCTGTGTCCGATACAGAGATGGGCCAGGACCATCTGGGAGTTATGTGCTGACTCCAGAGCTTCCAGAGTCTGGCAGCAGTGAGGCAGTGGTAGCCTGTTCCCAGTGAGAGTATGAGCAGAGCTGCCAGGAGGCAAGAGCAGTTAAAACAAAAGGAGCAACTTGGGAGTAAGGCTTGAAGGTGATTGCCCCTCCCATAAGGTATAAAGGAAGTGCAAAGGTAGCAAAACCTTTGCAGGAAGCAACATTATTTGGTCTGATCAGTTTGGACTCTGAAAACTCTATGGTGAATTGTTTCTCTGTTTAGTTTTTGAAAGACTAATTGGGACTTTAGTCATTGGCAGCATTTCAAGTAAGATAAGGTGCGTTCTTATCAGATGTCTCTCGAAAAACTTTGGCAAACATCCCTGGGACTAATTATAACTAGTTAAGACTCATTCCAGGCTATGAATTCACAGCTATTGAAAAAATAAAAGGGTTTTTGGATTTTATGTGTGTTTGTTGGGTTCTTAGGAAGCTTTGGTCAGAACAGATTGTGTCATTCAATTGTTATCATTCAGATCAATGCATGTATAATACAGAGCTAGATAAATTCAAGCAGCCAAAAAGCTTGGAAAATTCAATAAGAAATAGTATATTCTATGGGAATTAAGTGATAACAGTAGAGAATCACTTTTATCTGATTCTGACTAATAGCAAGTACTCTGTGTCAGTACTTCTGAAGAGCTGGAGAATTAAAAAGGTTAATAGTCTGAGTTTCTTTTAATTTGTTAAATTTAATATACATAATTTTTCAACACACATATTTCCAGACAACTTCCAAAACATCTAATTATTTTTTAAAAAAAATACTTTCTCTAAAGCTCCATAACTGGTTTTTTTTAATTAGTTTACAAATGCTTATGACTTACTGAAGGCGGAACTTGAGAGAGAGAAAGAAAGAGTGCAAGCAAAAATTCAGGTAAGATTCTCTTCAAAATAATTAAACTATTATTTACCTCTCCTAAGCCTGGAAAACAGACTGTTGCAATGATATCTGTACAAATGTTATGTTCAATATTTCACTCTTCAGATTTTCTCATTAACACTTATTAATTCAAAAATCATGTTTCAATTAGAAGTTAAACAAACTAATTTTATGCCAGCAGGCCCCCATCATTAAACTAACATTAATTAAACTATAAATTAAACATAATATTGCTGTATATTTGGGGAAAATGTGTATTGCCTTTGAAACTGGAACTTTCAAAGCAGCTTGTGTAGTAATGTCTATTGTGAAGTGTATATATAGAAGATTTCCTCAAGACCCATGAAGATATTATTTTGCATGTGTTTTATAGCAATAGCACTTAAGACTTACATACCATTGACAATGCTTTAACAGCCCTCTCCAAGCAGTTTACAGAGTCAGAATATTGCCCCCCAACAATCTGGGTCCTGATCAGTGGTGGGATTCAAAATGTTTTACAATCAGTTCTGTGGGCCTGGCTTGATGGGCATGCAAGGAAAGGGTACTGTAAAATCTCCATTCTACAAAATTCCATTCCCTCCCCACCCTACTAACCTGCTTTCTAGCTCCGTTCTCCTATGCAGGGTAACAAAAGAAGACCCAGCCAATCAGCTGGGACTCAGGAGGCACAGAATAGATGAAGGTGGGGCCAGTCAGTGGTGGCATTTGCCAGTTCTCCAAACTACTCAAAATTTCTTCTCTGGTTTTCTGAACTGCTCAAAATTTCAACTACCGGTTCTCCAGAACTGGTCAGAACTTGCTGAATACCACCTCTGGTCCTCATTTTACTGATCTCATAAGGATGGAAGGCTGAGTCAACCTTGAGCAGTGAGGATCAAACCCCTGGCAGTCAGCAGAATTAGCTTGCAATACCGCATTCTAACCACTGCACCACCACAACTCTTATATATTTTTATTTTTTTTCTGAGCTATATCAAAATAAATGTGATCTCAGAAATATTTTTTAGATATTGAATGTTATAATTGTAAAAGTATAAATTGAAGTTTAAATGAGATTTGAATGGACAAAAACAAAAAGATACAAAGATGTCATACTCCAATCAGTAACTACAGGGGAAAATTTGTTTAATGAGAAAAGATAATATGAAATTGAAACAGGACAGACAAAAATATAAATATAATGATTTGAAAGATATCAAAGCTTAGAAAAAGATATATAACTGAATTTAGAAAGGAATGAGATAGTTAAAAACAAGGCTGAGAAAACTAAGGGAAGGGAAAAATCACTGAGAAAATACTAAAATAGTAATAAGATGAAAAAAAAAATATTTGGCAATAGGAATTACCTTCACCATTTACCATTACATAAATAAAAAATCATCACTATAAAGTTTTCAGAATTTGCCTTTCTACCTCCAGTTCAGTATTGCTTAAAAATTAATATTCCTGATTGTTGCAATTATGTTTTTTTTTAATTCTATCTGTCTCCTCTTACCTTATAATATTTTGATTTCATGTTGGCCAATATTTTGATTTCATGTTGGCCAATGCCAACATGTTTTGTTACAGCAGTTTAAATGTCATATTGTTTATAAAATACATTAAAATCAAACACAACTTGATTCACTTTTTAAAAATTTGTCAAATAATGTAGCTGTTCAGAGTATAAGATGTTTTGAAGAGCAAAACAAACCTGTTAAATATTCACTTCCTGTTTGCAGTTACATTCTGTGCCTAGTTACATCTGATTTGTTTATTCTATTTTGTTAAGCTCAGAATTGTGTTGGTCCTTGAGTAGAAGATCAAACCTGGGGAGAACCATATTCTTTCATTATAAATCTGGAAAAAAAAAGAGGACAAGGATCTTCAGAGCTGCTGTAGCATGGAGGATTGATTGAAAGATACTCTGCTTATTTTATGTTTATTTTTATAAATGGCCAATATGCTGCCACTTTGTTTTTAAGATGATCTATTCTTTCCAGAACAATGAAAAGTTTTTAATATTGCATTATGGTAAACAATGTTGGGAACCAATGAACACTGGAATCATTGAACTGTGATTCCAGCAGCTCCAGCATGTATGGTTGAATAAGGAATGCTGGGAATTGCAATTTTGTAATAAGATAGTCATATTCCAGCTATAGACAATATCCAGTCCGCATTTTACGCAGCAGGTTTTTTTTTTAGAAATTGCTCCTCAATTCAAGTTGTAAAATCATTTAACTGCTCAAAATGAGATGTCTAATTGCTGTATAACACTACACAAAAATGATGAAGCTATTTCCCACATTGCCTTTTGGACAGTAATCACTACATGGAGAGTATTATAGTAAAAACTATCTCTTAGAATTTTGAAGAATTGAGGATTATTTTAATAGGAAGGAGAAAGAAGAGGAGGAATCATTTATCTGTCCTTGATTTTAAATATTCATTTTAATTTCCTTCAATCTGATATGTTTGCAATTTTTTCAGCTAGCAAGTTTAAAAGAGCTCAAATTACTGCAACTGAATCCTCAGAAATGTAATGATAAATAAAAATAATTCATGGTAAAATAAGTTCACATTGATTAAAAATCATACGTATTAGTTTTATTATATTGATATTGCTAATTTAGCAATATTTGCTAGAAACATTAACACAAGATGAATTAATTTGTGGTTTTAAAAAATAAGATACTGAAATATGTCTTATAACATATCCATTGGTTAAACATTTTTGTGAAATGCTTTTGTCCTTAATTCTTTATGCGCAAGAAAAGTCACACATGAGAACATAATTGTTTATATTGTAATATGGTTCTATAGATTAGTTTGATTGTAAATCAAGGAAAATAAAGATCTTCCTTCTAGTGCTAGAGGTTCCAGCATCAAATTTGTTATTGCAATTATGTTCAATTCTATTTTATCTTTATTTTTAAGGAACTAAAAGAAGCTCAAGATGCTTTCCCAAAATTAAAAGAAACTGGAGCTCAGCCAATAGCAAAGGTAATTTAGTCTATTGACTGTGAACGTATATTATTTTATTGTAATGGTAGTCCTCAACTTATGACCACAAGTGAGATTAAAATTTCCATTGTAAGTAATTGCAGTTGTAAATCAAGATAGATCCAATGTTACAACAATTTTAGAGTGATTGTTAAGCAAATCACCTGGTTATTGAGTCACGCAAATCCTATTTCTTAAATGGGTATTTTTTTTCAGGAAATCAGTAAAACAAAGGTCACAAATCATGACAAAGTAATTGTAGGACACTATTGTTAAGTAGAAGCCAGTCTTCAAGTACCCAAAATGTGATCACATAACCATGGGAGGGATACATTGGTTGTAAGTGCATGGTATTCAAATTTTTTTACTCCTGGTTCTGTGGGCGTGGCAGGGGAAGGATACTGTAAAATCACCAGTCAGATGTGGTATTTGCTGGTTCTCCGAACTATACAAAATTCTGCTATCAGTTCTCCATATTCTTAAATGGAAGTTATTTATATGTTAGATATAAATAATAAACTATTTATAAACTGAGGAAAACAATGGGATCATAGGAACCACATGCTTTATAATTTGTTAAAAAATAACTAGAAATCCCCCTGAAAGCAGAGCATGGAAGCTGTTCGCTAAGGATTGAGGATGATGATTGAAGACAATGGGAAATGAAGTCTCTCAAAGCATGCCTTGCTCCATATTTTGTTTTCAGTTGCGTCTCAAAAAATGAGTAAATTTAAAAGTTCAGATTACAAAGTTTAGCACCTGAAACTCTAGCAAGACTTCATAAAACACTTTGTGCAATGGCCGTATTTTAAGCAAAATTTGGTATTTAAAAAAACCAAAAATTTGCAATTATCATTTTATTACAAAATCTTGTTGTTTATGGTTCTTTAACATTTTTTTCATGCAGCATGTTCCATTATATGGATGAGTCAGCAGGTGCTTTAAATAATGAAGGATTGTTTTTGTATTCCTTCCTAAAGATATTCTTAATATGGAGTTTGATAAAACGGTGTTTGACTAAAGGCTACTGTTATCCTATATCTTTCTCAAACTTCAAATAAAGGCACACAGCAAGCAAGTGCTCAGAAGTTAATGTCTAAATCCATGTATAACTCACCTGCTCCTTTGATGCACCTCCTCCATTGGCTGCAAGAGGAATTTGCTTTCCTTTATTAATCAAACCTATATTTGTAAAAGTGTGACATGTAGTGGGAAAGTCACACATGCTGAGATTAGCTGGACTGAAAAGCAGTCACCAAAAGAAAGGAGAGAAATATGATCAGTTAATTATAACGTGGTAAATAGTTCTGAAATATCTGTGATTTGTTTTTAGATAAAAAAAGTAATGTATTATCAAGATGTTTGTGTTTGCTACTTTTAAGAGGGTAACTCAGTAACTAATATATCAGTGTCATTATTCCGTTAAACATGCATTTCTAGTAAATCATTTTGTAGCATCAACTAAGAGTTACAGCTCGAGGCTCCGACTTAAGAGAAGGTGCACTTTGCATTGAGTTTGAGGTGGTTTAAATCCATTATGAATGGATCTTTTGGACTTAAGATTGAGAGGGGAATGCCTTGACCTGGGACTGAAATAACTTATTTTAAATTTGGAAAAAATTATTATTAATACAGCAAACCAAGAAAGAATCAAGAATACAAACCTACAAAGAATAGTCAAATGAATTTATTTCTATGAAAACATCATTTTTCTTTGAAAGACATACCTTTTAAAGATAGGAATAATACTTTTTTCCAGTCCATCTTCTACTTCATTTTAATTCATTGTATGAAAGTCCCGTATTTGGAAGTCAGCTCTTCAAAGATCATTTTGAATCCCAGGAAATGGCTGCATGTTTTCAGTCTTACCATAGAAAAATACATTTTAAAAATCAAAGAGGATAAGGAGCTATGGGCAGAGATGAAGCGAATAATGATTCGCCCTATCTGACAAACTTAAAACCAAAAAGTCTAAACCCAGGATTTTCTGAGTCACCATTGTTACAGAAAGACAAACATTAATATTAGGAAACAAAGTATGAATTGATGAGATGAAATGAGAGATGCTACACTTTATACCTCAAGGCCTTTGCAGTTTTGTCTGGTGTGCCAATTGTGCCCCTGCTGAATGGAGGTCTAGTTTATAATCATTCATACCTTAGCCTCTTTTCATTTGGATAACTGTAATGCATGGGGCATCCTTAAAAGATAATCTAGAAGCTACAAATGGTCCAGAAGGTGGCTTATGCATAGTGATGGGTACTCCTAGATTTGCACATGTAACACCTCTGTTGCGTGAATTGCACTAGCTCCCATTTTCCTTCCAGGTATAATTCAAGGTACTGATTTGAAAGCCTTATATTGCACAGGGTCAGTTATGTGAGGTACTGCCTCTCCTTAAGGCCATTTATCTATCCTATCAAGTCAAATATGATGGGCACACTTCTAGTCCCTTCTCTTAAACATTGCCATCTTATGGAATCTGGAAAGTGTATTTTTCCATGGCACTCCTTTCTTATGGAATATCTTTCCCCCATCCTTCCCTCACAGCCTTTTGAAAAGTATTTCAGACCTGACTTTTTTCCCCAAATGCAAAGATAGGGTGAGTCTGATGGACTGCATGTGAAAATGTACTTGGTGCCAGATTATAAAGTTGGTGGTTTTAATAGATATGTATTTTAATAGATTAATGTTATATTGATGATGCTTTTGGGAGTCACACATAATTTGATATAAAATGGACAGCTAAATAAGTGCTTTAAACCAGCAAATAAATAGTTTTTCCTCTTTCACAAAGCAATAATCCCCATCACAGCCCACACCAAGCATCTATTAAACATTGCTAAAACTATCAGATCTAGAATGCAAAAATCAAAAAGGCCAATAAATGGCACCAAAAATATAGAAGTATCTTTGCTGTCTTCTATTAGCAGTCCTGATTTTTGCAGTACAGCTTTTTATGTGAGAAGATTAGTAAACAGAATTATCTGGTTACTTTGAGCTTTTATTCAAAGGTATACTGGAAACTGTACAATGAAGTTTGTGCAGCAGCATAAGAGAAAATAGAATATAATTGTGGTTAAACATATGTATGCTTTGTTCAATATTTGTCCTCTAACACAGATTTAGTGAAGTAGCTGGAATTATAGGTAGATACAGTAGTGGGCACCTGTCAGGATTTCAAAAGGTTCCTTACACCTTATATTTGTATATATCTGAGCAGTATTTGTACAAGAAAACATATTTTGTATTAAAAAATAAAAAGCAAATTAAGTTTAATATGTTTTAATCAGCACAAGTTTTTAAGTTGCCTGATGCTTATGCATATGTACAATTGTGTAATACATTTGTTTAGCTGTGAACCAGTGCAAGTCAATCAGGAAACCCAGTTGTTGAACAATTCTTCACAAAGGGAAACTATTTTATTAATTGATTTATTATGTGCAATCAAATTAGTATTCACTCTCAATAGACCTATTCCAGGATGATTTCTCCTCAAATTAGGCCCTTCAGATCTTCCCACAGTGGACCCATTACTGCTGCAGTCAAATCTATCCACCTTGATGCTGGCCATCCCTTTTCTATCCTACTGCGTATATTTCCCAGCTTTGTTTGTTTGTTTATATGTAACTCACCTCTATTGTTTCTATAAAAAAACCTCAAGGTGGCAAACATATTCAACCCACATTCCTCCTGCCATTTTCCCCACAGCAACAATCCTATGAGGTAAGTTGGGCTGAGAGAAAGTGACTCACCCAGCGGTCACCCAGCAGCTTTCAGTGGCCTTGTCTAGCCTGATTCTTAGCCATTAGACCAAATTGGCTCTCAATTGAGACTTCTCAAGAGAACTCTTCACATGATATATCCAAAGTATGATCCTTTAAGCCTCATCATTTGGACCATAAATGAAAACTCCAGACTGATTTGTTCTACATTTGTTATTTCTTGGCTATCCATCTCTTTTCAGCGGTTTCTCCAACATCAAAGTTCAAAAGCATCAATATCCTACTTCTTTAAAGTCCAACTTTCTTCCATATAGAATTATAAAGAAAACCACTGACTATTTGGTTTTGGTCTTTGTAAGTATAGGTGCATTGTAACATTTAAATATATTTTCTTGATTGCTATCCTACCAAGTACTACTCTGTGACAGTATATTGGAATTTTGCTGTTGATAGTCAACACTAAAAGGCCCAATTTTTACATTTATTCAAGAAAAACCAAAGACACAGGTATAGAACAGATGGTACCTGGTTCAACAGCAATAATTTTGAGATGGATCTAGAGGTCCTGCAGCTGCCAAAAAAGCCAATGCAATCCTAAACTGCATTAACAGAAGAATGATGTCAAGATCACTTTATGTTGCACTGGTGAGATATCATATGTGGAATGATGAATCCAGCTTTGGTCAGCACAAAAAAGATGTTAAGACTCTAGAAAGAGTGCAGAGAAGAGCAATAAAGATGATTAGAGGACTGGCAGCTAAACCATATAATGAATAGTTACAGGAACTGAGAATGTCAAGTCTAATGAGAGAAGGAGTAGAGATGAGATTTTAGCATTACCCAAAATCAGACCAGGACTCAAAGGTATTTAAAGGCTAGTGATCCTCCAGAAAAGCACAATCCAAAGTGCACTGAAGATGACCCCTCAAACAGGGACAAAATGTTTATAACCAAATCATCATGTTCGGAGCTCAAATCAACAACATAGCTACCAATCCAAGCTACTAATATACAAAGACAATTCATAGAGCAATATATTGGTGTTTCATCTTGCAGTTTTAAAGCCACACTAATTTTCCAGTTCAGATTCCTTCCTATATATTCATCATATAGATTGAAAAAAAAATTAAGAGAGAATATAGAGCCTTGTCTCTCTGTTTGCCAACCTGGAGCAATCTATTTGGCCATATTGTGAAAGGCAGGAATCCAGGCTGTGATTTCCTATCTAGTCTTTAGGTTTCACACAAGGATATATGATGTTCTGGGATTGCCATTTTCTTAAGCACTCTCCATAGGTTGACATCATTGATGCAGTTAAAGACTTTTCTATAATCAATGAAAGACGTACAAACTTCTTTTTAATGTTCTTTGGCTTTCTCAATTATCCAGCACAAATCAGTTATAATAATCCTTGTTCCTTGAACCTTTCTAAAGCAAATATGAACATCTCTTTCTATGTAGCTTTCTCATCTGCATAATCCTAAAAATTATTTTGCTAATGTGTGAAAATTACAATTCGATCTAATAGAGATTGAAGACTCTGTAGCTCTCCTCTTTTATTGATCACTGTATTCTCCAAATTTCCTGTTTTATTAGAATATTTCTGGGGCTTCTTCTGTTGCTTCATATTTGTATTGATTTTTCCATCAACATCACCTTCTTGTACTGGAGGCTCATGTGATTAGCAGGTATTTTTTTAAGTTATCTTAGATGCTGATATCTCTATTGTAAAGAATTTCAGTACAGGTAGTCCTCAATTTGCAACCATTCATTTAGTGACCAAAATTGCAACAGCACTGAAAAAAGTGACTTATGATGATTTTTTTACACTTAGCAACAGTTGCAGTTTGGCATAGTCACATAATTAAAATGTGGATGCTTGGCCACTCACATGTTTTCAATGGCTGCACTGTCCTGGGCTCATATTATCATCTTTTGCAACCTTCCAACATGCTAAATTAATGAGGGAAGACAGGTTCACTTAACAACCATGTGATGCACTTAACAACTGTGGCAAGAAAGGTTGCAGAATGGGGCAAAACTCACTTAACCATTGCCTTGCTTAGCAATGGAAATTTTGGATTCGATTGTGGTCATTAAGTCCAGGACCTCTTGTATATTCCATCCATCTTTGTTTCATATTCTTTGAACATTTACTATCCCATTCTTTGACAGCAATCACAATATAATACAGGCAATCCATCGTTTCTATTTGCTAAGAATGCCTCTCAGATTGCCTAGGATGCAGAAGCATTTTTATAGAGCCATTCAGTTCAAATCTCACCAAGCTCAAAGTTGACTCAGCCTTCCACCCTTCTAAGGTGGATAAAATGAGGACTCAGATTGTTGGGGGCAATATGCTGACTTTGTAACAGGGCTGTAAAACACCATGAAGCAGTATATAAGTGTAAGTGCTATTGCTATTACTATTGCTATTATTCTAGAGGTTAGTACCTCATTTGACCACATTTAACTTCCTAATTGTTTGTATATTACATAGCTAATTGGCACCAGATGAGATACTTTGCAGGTATATTGAGAATTAAAGACACCAGCATAGAAATTTAGAGTAATTTCTTTTAAAACCCAGAATGCTTTCTTTAACAAACCTTGATTTTAAAAATTCAACTTTAGTATTTGTGGAAGACCATTGCTCTGATTTAAAGTTAATATATACACATGACTGAAAATACTATACAACAGCAACAAAATTATGTTGACATATTTAATAGTTAAGGGCAGAAATCACTAACTTTTCCCCCACTAAAGGGCCATATTCATTTCTATTGTTGCTTTGTTTTCCAAAGCCTGCAGAGAGGATCCTGTGTATAAACCTCATCTCATCTCAAATACATTTCATCTACAACAGAGGGATATCATAGGCACTTAACAGATCAAATTTGTCCTGTGGAGTGAAGATTAAAAATAGTTTTTGCCCATTGTGTTCCTCCTCCCACATTAGTTTCCTTATCTTACTTGCCTTTTTCATCCCAGCTGTGCATTAGCTATTTATTGCTGTTTTTAAATCTGATTTTGTTACTTTGATAATGCTATGACTGGACAAGACAGCTCCATTGCCTTATAAGTTGCTATTCAGCCTTTCAAAGCTTGTTATTATTGTGTTTTGTTCATTTCTAATATTTATACACCTAAACCCTAAGAAGCAGAAATCTGAAAGACGTTCTCTGAAACAGACCACCAAAGGATGAACAAACATGAGAGCAGGTGAGTGTCCCGTAGAAGGATATTTGAGGTGCTAAACAAGATCCACTCCTTTCCCCACATGCAAATACAACTAGCCAAGCTTTGAAATGAGATTTCTATCAGGGCTTAATGCCTGAGAGCTATCTTACAAAAAAAGCTTCATGTCTTAAATGGAAGGATTATTAATTGTATTTTATAGAAAGTCTCCGATCTGGAAGAAACAATGAAAAAGGGAAGAAAAAAAAGCTTGAAAGGGAAAACTGGCAAAGAAACAGCCAGTAAAGAGGCAGCTCTTAAACCAGCAACCACCAAAGCCGCAACCCTCAAAGCTGCAGCCCTCAAAGAAGCAGTCACCAAAGAAGCAACCCTCAAAGAAGCAGCCCTCAAAGAAGCAGCCACCAAAGAAGTAGCCACCAAAGGAGATGGGACAAATGAAATTTTGGATGAGGTATTGAGTAATTTTTCTAAACTAAGACAGCCTGATCTCCAAATTCAGGGGTGGGATTCTACCAGTTCAGACCAGTTCAGACAAACTGGATATTAAATTGGCATCTAGTTCACCGAACCAGTATTTGAACTGACCAGCTAGTCTTGCCTGCCTCACCCTTCCCAGGAGTCTCCACGTGACTCATTTTCCATGCAGGTAAGTGCAGGGTTTGCGTGGAGGCTCTAAGAGGGAGGAGAACGGCCCTCATGAAAGTACCAGGAAACGGGTCTGTTTCTGGCTTCCAGAGTGCCTCCAGAGCCCAGGGAGGCCATTTTCACCCTCTCAGAGGCACAAGGGAAGTATCCAGACCCTTGGAAAGGCAAAAAACAGCCCTCCCAAAAGTACCAGAAGTCTGGAAACGGGCCTGTTTCCTGCTTCTTTTTTAAAAATTTATAAATTTTATTAATGAACAGCAAACAGAAAAAAAATTAAAAACAATGAATGTGATGCATACATAACAAAAAATACAAATTTACATATGTACATAAATATTAATCATTGCTGATACAGTTACTCCTTTCTTTTTTAAACCAGCAATAAAACTTCTCCCAGATTTTGTTGTAGTCAAATTCCGTCTTATCTTTTAATTCTTGAGTTATTCTATCCATTTCAGTGCATGACCAAATTTTTCTAATTATTTCCATCTCTTCTGGCATAGCATTTCCTTTCCATCTTTGGGCAAGTGCTAGTCTCACGGCAGTGGTGACATGAACTATTAGATACATTATCTCTTTATTATATTTCCCCACATTGATTCTGTTCCGTCCGGAAAAACACGAGGTAGACCGAGTTCCAACAGCAAATGTCTTTATTTCAATTATTTACAACAACGGAACGGTTTGGCTCAAGCCGCGGCATCCTTTATATACGGCTTGCCTGCCGGCTTGTAACCAATGGCAGTTACTTGATTTTGCCGCCTTTCGGCGGTTCTCCTGGATTGGTTCTTAGTGAACCAATCCCATGAAGGCCTTTCTGGCCAATCACATTTGAGACATTTGGAGTATACCATTTTATACAGAACACCCCTCCCCCCTTAGTTTAGTCCTACATGGGTGACGTAGTCGCACAGGTAGGTGGGGCTTCTTCTGATTCTACTGGACTTGCGCGGTTCATTTTCGCTGGAGACTTCAACCGGTTCGGATGGGGTAGCTGTCTCTCCAGCTCTTCTTCATGGAACTGCCTGGAAGGGTGAGTCAACCATTTTGCTACCGTTTGAGTTGCTCAGGCTGGTGGTTTTGCCACTCCCTCCTGGCTTTCCCGGGCAGGTCGAGCTGGCTTGGCTGGCCCCTTCCAGGACGGGTTTCTCTTCATCTGGATTTTTCCTGCAAGTCTCATCTAACCGTAAGTGTTCTTTTTGCTCTTTTTGATTGGTTAGATGTTCTGGATTTATTTTTAAAAGTTCTTTGTTATTATTTTCTTGTATTCCCCCCCCCCCCGTTTTGGTTTTGTTTTCGTCAATTTTTATTATTTGGGGTTGTGTATTTGTATTTCGTTCAATATTTCGGGAACGAAGCTGGTCTATGTGCCGCTTCCATTCCCTGCCATCGTCTACGGATAGGCGGTAGGATCGGGGGCCTGTTATTTGTGAGATTGTGGCTGGAAGCCATAGAGGGTCACCGGTGAAATTTTTTGCGTAGACTAGGTCGCCAATTTCAAACGTGCGGAAACGGCTGGAGGAATCGGGGGGTCTTTCCAAAGTGTAGTTTGGATGTAACCTGTCTAAATGTGACCTAAGTTTTCTCCCCATTAACAATTCTGCTGGGCTCTTGTTAGTTACAGTGCTGGGGGTGATATGTTGGAGGGTATGTAGACGGTTAATTTTATCCTGGACATCCCCGAGGTCCATTTTTTCTAAACCCTCTTTAGTAAACCTGACCATTCTCTCGGCCCTACCATTTGCTGCCGGGTGGGCTGGCGTGGTTAGTACATGGCGTATACCTAGGGAAGCTAGGTACTGCTCAAATTGTATAGCGGTTAGTTGAGGCCCGTTGTCAGACACTAGGACATCCGGCAATCCATGGGTTGTGAATAGTTTGTTGAGTTGTTTAATAACCACATCGGTTGTCATAGATGACATTACTACAACTTCCAACCAATTTGAGTATGAATCTACGACAATCAAAAAGGTATGCCCCCTAGTAGGACCTGTGAAGTCAATATGGATCCGAGACCAGGGGCCTTGTGGGGTCTCCCAGTCCCTTATGGGTGCTTGTGGTGGGGAAGGTCTGGTTTTCTGGCATTTAGTGCAAGTAGCAACCCAGTATTCAATATTCTTATCTAAACCAGGCCACCAGACATAGCTCCTAGCTAGGCTTTTCATTTTTACAATACCAGGGTGGCCCTCATGAAGCATGCCCAACACTCTAGTTTGTAATCTAGCAGGAATTACCACCCGATCACCCCACAATAAACAGCCTTTTTGAATTGAAAGTTCAGTCTGTCTGGTCTGGAAAGTTTTAAAGTTTTTTGGCTTTCTGGCCAGCCTTTACCTACACAATTTAAAATGCGGGCAGTCACTGGGTCCTTGGCGGTGGCTCTGGTGACAGCGTTTGCAGATATTGGCAGTTCGGGGCATGTTTCTATTTGCAGTGTGGTCATTGTTGGCGCCGGGTCTTCCTCTGTCGTTGGCAGCGGTGTTCGACTTAATGCGTCTGCATGGGAGATTTGTTTCCCGGGTCGATGTGTCAATGTGTAAGAGTATGCTGCTAGAAATTCTGACCATCTAGTCATTCGCAGGGACGAAATGCTCGGTGTAGGTTTGTTTCCCGCCAGAATTCCTAGTAACAGTTTATGGTCAGTTACAATGGAAAATGTTCTTCCATAGAGGTACTCGTGAAAACGTTTCACTCCGGCGACAATTGCCAGGGCTTCTCTGTCTAATTGACTATAGTTACGTTCTGCTTTAGAAAGAGTCTTTGAGTAATAGGCGACGGGTGCCTCTCTCCCATCTGGCAATTGGTGGCTCAGGATGGCACCGACTCCAAACGGTGAGGCGTCGCAGGTGACCATCAATGGAAGTGTGTTACTAAACTGGATAAGAATGGTGTCTGAGGTTAATAAATTTTTTATTCTCTGGAATGCCTTTTGTTCTCTATGACCCCAAGTCCAATTAGTTTTCTTATCCAGCAAATGGTGTAATGGTTCTGCTATCATTGCTTTGTGAGGAAGGAATACGTTATAGAAGTTTATTAGACCCAAAAATGCCTGCAATTCCATTTTGTTTTTTGGTTGTGGTGCGTCTCTAATAGCCTTGACCTTTTTTTCTGTAGGGTGTATACCCTCTCCGTCAATTAAGTAGCCCAGAAATTCAATGCAATCAGTCATTAAGCAGCATTTTTCCTTTTTAACTTTCAGGCCGGATTCTCAAAATATTGTTAGCACTTCTCTTAATCTTTTTTCTAGTTGGGTCGTATCTTTAGCCGAAATTAGGATATCGTCAAAATATGGTATGACCCCTTTTATTCCATTTAATAGGCATTCCATGAGGCTTTGGAAAATGCCTGTGGCAACGCTTACTCCAAATTGAAGTCTGTTACATTTGAATGCCCCTCTGTGAGTTACTATTGTCTGTGCCTCGGCCATTAATGGGTCTACTGGAAGCTGTTGATATGCTTGTGCTAAATCAAGTTTGGCAAAAAAATTTCCTCCCCCCCGAGTGAGTGTAATAAATGTTGTACAAGTGGCACAGGGTATGCGCTTTGTTTAGCGCATGGTTCAGGGTAGCCTTGTAGTCTCCACAGATGCATACTGACCCATCAGGTTTAACCAGTATTACTATAGGTGTCTCCCACCTAGCATAGTCAATAGGTTCTAAGACCCTTTGGTCAATTAATTTATTCACTTGTTCCTCGATTTTTGCTTTTAACGCAAAGGGAACTCGTCTGGCCTTTAACCTTCTCAGGGCCACCTGGGGGTCTAAACTAAAGGTAATTGGGGTCCCTCAGTACCTGCCTAGGGTGCCATCGAAAACATCCTGGAACTCGTGTATCAGGCTTTCTTCCCAGTCGGTTGCGGCTAATCGGCTCACCCCGGTTATTCTGATGCCCAATGGTGCGAACCATTCGATGCCCAGGAGGCTGGGTTGGTCTCGGTCAACTATTGTTAGAGGCAGGACTTCAACGTGCTGCTTGTAGGTGACTCGGAAATGTCCTAGACCTACCACAGGGATTCGATTCCCTTGGTCGTCCTTTAGAATTAACTTTAGTTTCTGGAGTTCTTTTAATTTGATATTTGGGACCAGTCATCTGATTGTGTCCCAAAACACCATTGACAGGAAAGATCCTGAATTGACTTCCATCTCACAGGGGCTTCCTTCAATTTTTACAATGATTTTAACTTTTCTTCCGCTTTCCGTCTGAGCGCTTCCGATAGTGACAGTTTGATGGGTCTTTTCTTGGTTACTGGCTCGTTTGTTGCGCTCCCACTTTCTCTCGGCTTGCTTTGATTCAGTTTGTGGTGGAGAGTTACTGTGTCTGTTAGGGCTGTTATTTTTGCGATTCCTGCAGACTTTCTCGATGTGTCCCCTTTTCTTGCAAGCTCGGCAGATGGCATCAAAGAATCTGCAATCGGCTCAAGGGTGGTTTCCTCCGCAGTCGGCGCATTCCCGCCAGTTTCTTTTTTCATGCCTTTTTTTGTTGGCGTATAGGCGGTGGACCTCATCATCATCATTTTCTGATTCTGATGATTCATCAAAATCTTCATGAAGATTTTGAAGTGTGGTGGTGGGAACTTGCTTCTTTCCTCTGGCTAGGATTGTTTCGTTGTTATTCGCATTCATTTGCTTCATAGTTGCCACTGACTTTTTCACGGCTTCTGCGGCTGTGGCTTCTGTGATTGCTTCAGCCACTGTTATATTGGGTTTATTTAGCAATTTACTTTGTAAATTAGAGTCTTTTAGGCCTAGGACCACTCGATCTCGCATGGCTTCATCTAAATTCAGGAACTCGCACGCTCCCCGCAGTTGTCGGAGGGCTGCCACAAAGTCAGCAATGGTCTCACCTTCTTTTGGTCCCTTCAGTAGAACTTGTGCCATTTGATGAGATTTGACATTACTGGTGCGTAGTTGGCCTTTAGCATCCGCTGGAGTTCAGGCCAGGTCATTTGTTTTATGTCTCTGGGCTTCGCCAATGCTTTGGCCATCTTGAACACAGTTGGTCCACAATGCGTTAGGAAAACGGCCCTCTTATGCTGGTCTGAGCTCTCCTCCATCTCGTTGCTTTCTAAATACATTTGAAAACGGTCTACGTAGGATTCCCAATCCTCTTCATTGGGATTGAAGGGTGCGGGCGGTGCATTATTTCCAGCCATCGCTTCTAGCCTGGATTTCAATTTGCTGCATGCACAGTCTCATGTTTTAGGATGATCCCATCCTCGTTGCCAGTGTTTCGTCCGGAAAAACGGGTTCCAACAGCAAATGTCTTTATTTCAATTATTTACAACAACGGAACGGTTTGGCTCAAGCCACAGCAGCCTTTATATACGGCTTGCCTGCCGGCTTGTAACCAATGGCAGTTACTTGATTTTGCCGCCTTTCGGCGGTTCTCCTGGATTGGTTCTTAGTGAACCAATCCCATGCAGGCCTTTCTGGCCAATCACATTTGAGACATTTGGAGTATACCATTTTATACAGAACAAATTCCCAATATAAAAATTTCAGGTCTGAACTCTATTTTAATTTTACACATCTCTTCTAACCAGTTTCTAATTTTCAGCCAATATATTTGAACTTTTTCACATTTCCACCATACATGGTAATATATTCCAATTTCTTTATTGAATTTCCAGCATTTAGGGGATAATTTCAGGTACATTTTTGCTAATTTTGATGGTGGGATATGCCATCGGTAAAACATTTTTAGTAAATTTTCTTTTTATGATGCCATCAAGGTAATTTTCCTATTCCTATCTCAAAAAAATTGCCAATCTTCCAAATTTATACCGTATCCAAAATCTTTCATCCAGGCCAACATCGTTTCTTGCACCTTTTCCTCTTCCAATTTACATTCCAGCAAAACTTTGTAAATGTTTTAAATCAATTTCTCATCCATTCCTAATAATATTTTATTTAATTCTGTTTTCTGTTTACTAATATCCCATTCTTTCATATCTTTACTATACTTTGATTATAATTGTAAATAGGCCCACCATTCTATTTCAAATCCCAAATCTTTCAGCTCCTGTCTTGTTTTTAATTCTCCCTTCTCATCTTATATGTCCTCATATGTAATGACCTGTCCTTGTCACAATAAATGTGGGTATATTAATGCTTCTAATGTAGATAGCCAAGTTGGTATTTCAACGTAAAATTGACATTTAGTTTTATTCCATGCACTTAGTAGGTCTGCCTAATTTTATGCCTTTGAAAATAACCATGAATTTGATGTTTGTTCTGCCACAAAAGGCAGGTTTAGGCAGATTATTTCCTTCTAATGTTAATATTCTTTTGTTTTTGACACTTATCCAGTCTTTAACCCAGGTCAGAATGGCCACTCTGTCGTATATTTCCCAATCCGGTAGGCCAAATCCTCATCTTTCAGTAGCATCCTGCAACAATTTCAGTCTAATTCTGGGTTTTTTTCCCTGCCATATAAATTTTGATACTAGCTTATCCAATTGATTAAAGAAATTTTTTTCTAATTTTACTGGAGCGTTTTGTAGTAAAAACAATAATTTTGGTAATATGTTCATTTTTATAGACACAATTCTCTCCATAAGAGAAAGTCTTAGATTGCTCCATTTCCTAAGATCTTCAGTTATTTTTTTTTTATTAGTGGGGTAAAATTTTCCTCTTTAAGAGTTATGCATTTTGCCAAAATTACAATTCCCAAATATTTAATTTTATTTATCGTCTGAATGTCCATTATCATTGTTAAATTTTCTTTTTGAACATTTGTCATATTTTGGTAAGTATTTTAGTTTTTTCCTTATTAATTTTTAGCCCCACTACTTCACCAAATTCCTCTAATTGCTCTATCAATTTTGGTCCCGAATTTTGTCAATCTTCTAAAATAAAAACCAAATCATCAGCGAAGGCTTGTAATTTATATTCTTCTTTCTTTATTTTTAATCTTTTTATTTCCAATTCTTTTCTAATTATTCTTGTTAATACCTCTATAGTCAAAATAAATAATAATGGTGATAATGGACATCCCTGCCTCATTCCTTTTTGTATTTCAAATTTATTTGGTGTATGGTCATTTATCAATATCCTAGCTTGTTGGTTATTGTATATTGCTGATACTACATTTAGGAATTTTTGCCTAAAATCCATGTACTTAATATGTTGCAGAATGAAACTCCATTTTATATTGTCAAAGGCCTTTTTAGCATCCAGGAATAATAATGCTATCTGTTCTCCACTACAATCTTCATAATACTCTATGATGTCTAAAATTGTCCTAATATTATTGCTAAGATGTCTATGTGGAAGGAAGCCATTTTGGTCTATATGTATAAATTTATTTAGTATTTTCTTGAATCTTTTGGCTATTATAGTTATAAAAATTTTATAGTCCACATTTAATGGAGATATTAGCCTATAATTTCCTATCTTTGTTTGATCTTTTTTTTTTCTTTTGGAATAATCATAATCATTGCTTCCTTCCACGAGTTCAGAATTTTTGCCTTATCCAGGATCTCATTAAATAAGTTAAGTAATCTGTCACCTAATATTTCTTGTTGGGTTTTGTATAATTTGGCAAAAAAGTGAATCTGGACCAGCCGCCTGGTTATTTTTTTGTTTATTTATTGCCCAGATCACTTCTTCAAAGTTTATACTTCTATTCAGTAAGCTTTTTTCTTCTTCTGATATTCTCGGAAGGTTCACTTTCTTGAAATATTTTATCACTTTTATCACTGTTATGAATTATTCTTATATAAATCCTCATAGAATTCTGTTTCTGGATTCTGGAGACCCTCTAGATCCCATGGGAGGCTGTTTTCACCCCTCCAGAGGCCCAAGGGAAGCCTCCGGATCCCTGAGATCCTACTAGAAGTATCGGAAGTCCAGAAGTGGGCCTGTTTCTGGCTTCTGGAGGGCCTCCAGAGCCCAGGGGAGGCCATTTTTGCCTTCCCAGAGGCCTGAGGGAAGCCTCTGGACCCTTGGGAAAGCAAAAAACAGCCCTCCAGAAATTCCAGCAGGCCATGCCCACCATGGCCATGCCCACCCAGCAACTGGGCAGCGAACCAGTTGGTGGGAATTTTTGAATCCCACCCCTGCCCAAATCATATCTTCATCCTCAGCTGCAGCATTGTCCTCACAACTTTTCTTAAAGACCTTTGTAACAAAGGGGAAAAAGAAGAGGGAGCAAGGAATTTCCTGTTTTTCCTTGGGTTTATCCTGACAGGTGGCACATTTCATGCTACATTCCTCATTAGGTAGTAGCTTAAGAAAACTACTCTAGAGAAGATGCATCTTTTCTTTGGACAAAAACCAAAATGTGAGATTAGGCTAAGATTTATTGGTTTCTTAAGGATGTATTGATCAATTTAATATGCCACAACACGTAGAAACTCTGTAATCATGTTTGTTTGTTTCATTTATCGGTCACCCATCATACCTCATGCTCTATCATTTCAATAACTTTTCCTTCCTTGTCACAGTTTTCAGTTAATCACAGTTTCCCACTATGTCAACTACCAAACTGCTTTTCAGTATTGAAATAAGCTAGAATTATAAATTATTTTAGTCAGATATTGGTAACTGTAATGCCCTGCTTGGACATAACTGAAGTTTTGTTGGATAATTACTGAGAACAAAGGAAAAAATGGACAGAATAACAATGAAGAATATATTTAATTCAATCAATTACTCTAAGCTCTCTTTCTGTCTCTTCAAACCAGGACAGCAAATGAACAAAAATATGACTCTTTTTAGTTAGAATTCAAAATACTGGTCACTGTACCAGTAGACTGTGGGTAGGAGAGCTAATGGCTACAACTTTAACAAGATCAGTTAGCATAGCCAGAGATTGTGAAAGTTGGAAGCACTGTTATCCACCAGGGAAGCAGGGCCTAATAACAAAAGCAGTATTGCATCTATGAGATGTAAATCCCATCTTTTTTGTCAAGGACACTGCAGATGCTTAGGAGAGGGCAGTTTTGATGAAGATAGTAAGATCTGGCAGATGCCCTTAGTTATTGCCATTTATGGACTTCGGACAATGGACATCATATTCCTGATCTTCACAAATCACTATCTTTTTCAATAACATTTGTACTAATCTCTTTTTACATGTCATCTTTTTATCTAGAAATAAGCAATACAGTTTAGATTTTTAAACAAGATGTAGGCTTCTGAATAAACCTGCTATACATACTGGAAGTACATACTTTCCAAGGCTTTTGTATAACCCATAGACTTCTCAGCTGCTGTTTATTCTTGGTTAATAATTACATTCAGTAGTTTTAATTTAGTATGGTAAATAGGTTTTTTTTTGGCTATACCCTCAACTTACGAACAGAATTAAGCCCAAAATTTCTGTTTTGCAAGAGACATTTGTTAAGTGAATTTTGACCCATTTTATGACTTTTCTTGCCATGGTTGTTAAGTGAATCACTGCAGTTGCTAAGTTAGTAACATGGTTGGGAAGTGAATCTGGTTTCCCCATTGACTGCTTGTCAGAAATCAAAAGAGGTGATCACAGGACCTCAGGACATTGCAACCATCATAAATATGAGCCTGAATTTTGATCATGTGACAATGGGGATTTTGCAATGGTCATAAAAGTGTGAAAAATGTCATAAGGCACTTTTTCAATGCTATTGTAACTTCAAACAGTCACTAAATGAACTGTTGTAAATTGAGGACTACATGTAGTAGCCCCCAATTCTAAGGGAATTTGACCAAGAAGATACATTTTATATATATGTAATATACACTGATAATCTTGAATGAATAAATATTTCTCTCTTTATTTCTCAACGGCGGCTGAGAGAAAAGCATTATATAATGAAATAAAGAGGCTTAAGATAGCTGAAGAGCAAGCAAGATTGTTTGTACAGAGGTACGTGCACAAAGATGTGTTTGTATAAGACAATAATTCCGTATTTAGAAAACTTATAAATGTTCCTCTTTTCTTTTTTCAGACTTCAGAAGGAATTAAGTGACTTGAATCAATCTTGGGAATTAAAGTTTGATATTCTAAAGAGAAGGTATTATGTTACTAATAATATCTATTTGATTTAATTAACACATCATACTAAGCCTTGCTTTGTTGTATGCTTTGTTGAGCCCTGATTGTGGTCTGTTTCACCCATAATCCTTAGCCTACAAAGTACAACACTCACACATAGTAATGACAAAACCTCTTTGGACATTTTAAAATGTTGGTAAAATACATATGCACTAGAATTAGTCCAGAATGCTAAACAAATTATATAACCCTTTTTGTCCATTATCATTCTAAACCACAGTTAGAATTAATAGGCCAAGAAAAGACTATGATTTCAAAATGCACTTTATCCTTCATTGAAATACTGAAAAAGAAAGCTAAAAGGAATTTGCCCGAGAAGAAAAAAAGAACTCAGAGAAACCGTGTTGAGAGTGAAGTATGAAAAACTCATTTTTTTTTCATTTCCTAAATTGTGGATAATTATAAGGACAGTATTTTGGGAGCAGCTGATTGTCCACGTGGATGACTACTTATCGAGTTAAACAGAGACTAAAAGAGCAATATCAGTCAGCTTAGTTCGAAGGAGGAGTTAAATGAATGAGCAATGAGAAATTTATGAGGAATGAGGAATTTACCTGAGGATTTTGCTGGGGAATATACTTGCAAATTTCTCCTCAGTTTGGTGCTTGTACAACACATGAATGATCATGCAACCATAATAACTGTTGATATCTGCAAGCAAACAACCAAGTTCAGAGAGCATCAAGAACTCCATAGTCAAAATATGTAATTTAGTCTTGAAGACAGTGGATTTGACTCAATTTTAAAAATTAAAAGCCAGATCTTGTGACAAGAGAAACCAATAGGAAAAGATGCTCAATGTCAATGTGAACTTCTAAAAAAGGAAACATGAAAAGCAAAATTGAAATTTCAGTGAGGAGAAAAAATATGAAAGGAAGCCAACATGGCTCTGCAAAAAGCTTGCTAAAGACATGAAAATAAACAAGGACACATACAGGAAATGGAAAGATTGCCAGATCACAAAGCAAAATACAAACAGGTAGCCCAGAATTGTGAATCTGGTGTCAGAAAAATGAAAGTTCAGAATGAGCCGAGGTTGGCTAAGAAGGCTAAGACCAGTCAAAAGGTCTTTGTTTAATATATTTAAAATAAAAGATAAAATAGTCACACAAACTGCCTAATAGAAAAGACAAGGTACCAAAGAAAACTATTTAATTCCCATTTTGTTTCTGACTTTTCAAATAAAGAAACTCTATGTATTCAATCAGGAAATTGCAAAGCACAGGATTGAAGTTTGAAATTTATGTAAACATGGTCTGGGAATATTTTTCACACTGAGTTTAAATTTCCAGGACCAGGTGAAGTACATCCTAGGTTCTGAGACAACTAACTGATACTACAGTTGAATCCTTATGTTCTGTTCTTGAGAAATCCTGGAAAACTGTTGAAGTGCCAAAGCACAGGAGACAACAAATATTGCTACCTGCAAAAATGGGGTGGGGGGAGATTCAACAATCCAGACTGTAAAGGCAAATGATATTTTGTTATAATATTTAAAAATAGCTTGTGATAGCATTTGTCCAATTTGCTATGATTTAGCCTGATTTACCCCTTTTTTGCTTGTTCAGCAGCAAAGTTGACTGTTTTAGAAACTCTGGGCACTTGCAGAAATAATTTACAGTGGGACACTGAGTGGAGAGGTGCACTGCCACCTAAATGTCCTGGGAAACTTCTATAAAACTTTCAATTTCAACCCTAGTCTGATAAAAATGAAGCTGCAGAAGAGCAGTCATTTAATTAATTTAAAATTTGGATTTTTTTTCCCATTTATTTTTAGCCTGCATGCTACTAAGAATGAGATGTATCTTCGACAAACACTGCAGCAATCGGTGAAATTCAGACGCCCATTACTAAATGAAAGGGTAGGTATAATAACTACCCATTTTTTGTAATGTATTTATTTATTTTGTCTTTAATTCTAAAAGCATGTGATATTTTTGAAATTCAGAGTACAGACAGGGACCTGCTTTCTGATTTATGTGTTTCTTCTGCTATTAGCATGAAGCCTAGTTTGGGAGGGGCATCAAATTTGATTTTTTATTTGAGGTGTTCTTGCCTCTGTATATCACAACACTTACATGTCTTGCATGGATGTAACGCTATCTCTTGCAAATTGTGACCCATCTCATGAATTAGGAATTCAAGGTCACATAATGACTTATCCTTCTGATTTGGAGAATGAACATTATCTTTCATTTGTCTTTTACTGGCAATTATTCTCAATAGGAACACCAGTGCTAACAATGATTCCTTCATAAATCCACATTTCAAACTTTCCTATAACTTCATTTTTAGTAATTATTTTGAAAATGGCAGGATAGAGTATGGATTATGGCATGAGTTTTCATTGGCCACTGAATCATTTGAATTTACTTTCCAGAAAGCTTTGCCTATACACATCCAGAATCGAATTCAGAATCCTCCACATAAGCGCCGTTGGATCTCTAGTAGTTTATATATGCAGTATTCTCCTCTGGTATGTAATTTTATATATGGCTAATAATTATGTTGTTAGTGCTGCTAACTTTCCTGCCACTCAGTCAGGGCCTGGAAGATTACTAGCATGCTCAAAAGTGATGGTAAAGTATTGTAAATTCACAATCCAGGCCACACACAGTTACTTGCAGCTTTTGTCAGAATGAAGAAAACAGCCTCATGGCATTATGATGTAAGCTCTTCCCCTTTTGTACATGCATGTGGTTTCACAATGCACATAGAAAATGGGCAGAGCTTGCCATGATGTCCTGAAGCTGTCCCTCCTCTACCCCACCCCACCCTGGAGGATGCTGTTGTGACAATCCCTATTTGCCATATAGTTCTCAAGTTAGAGATGCAATAGATGCTGAATTGAATTTCAGTATAATCTTGCTGTTTGGTTTTTAATATATTCGGGTATAGGTAGTCCTCAACTTACAGGCACTATTGGGAGCAGAATTTCCATTGTTGTTAAATTAGAGTTGCATTTGATTTTACAACTGTTTTTGCTACAGTTGTTAAATGATTCACTACAGTTCTTAAAATTATTTATCTGAAATGGTATAGGGTCTCCTGCTCAAGCAGAAAGTTGGATTGAAGACCTTCAACTCTATTCTATTCCATATCGAATAGAATAGCTTTCCCCATTGACCTTGCTTGTTGGAAGACAGATGGGAAGGTCATAAATGGCTAATTCATGACCCCAGGAAGCTGCAGCTATTGTAAATTCAGGCCAAGCACCTAAATATTGGTCATATGACCATGGAGATGCCACAATGATTGTGAGAACTAGTTATAACTCAATTTTTTAAAATGTCATTGTAACTTTGAGTAATTTCCAAAGAAATGGTTGTATGTGGAAAACTACTCATATGAGAGGCTGAAAGTGAGACTCATTGGTTGGCATGCATTCTAAAGCTGGTGCTTTTTATTTGTTTATTTGTTTTAACAATTTATAGAGCTACCATATCTATCTCACTGCAATGCCTCTGGGTGGTTTGCAAGGATTGAAAAAAACATAACAGTGTTATGGAAAATTCAGAAAACAGCACAACACTAAGATGAAATGGCCATCTGCCATTTCATGAATTGGGTCCCAAATTTACAAGAAAGAGGAACCTCTCCAAAGAATGGGAAAGCATTTTATATACCATAGTAGTTTAAAGCTATAGGGTGGGAATGTTTTTTGAAACAAGTACTAGAAAGGAAAATAGCTAGCTTCCATTAAATCTGTGCTTTGTAAATTGTTGTGCCCTCTTTCACATCCATTTTATGAATTACCAAACCTGTCTTAAGCCTCCAGTTTAGGAAAGTACCTGCAATAGAGACTCAAATTCCATTTTTGCCCAAGAACTCTGAAAGTCTGATTAATTCTGCTTTGTGTTAGCCTCACTTATTTTTGAACAATTGGATTCACCTATTGTCCTAAGGCATGGGTTGTTTAATTGTGGCCCATTAAACAAACTGCAATAGTAATAAATCATGCTTCGCAAATCTTAGTGGCTGGATTCACCCAACACACTAAACCAAAACCAAGCAAACTACATTATAGCTGTCTTCAAGATAAATTAAATCAGTCAGAATGTTTCAAATATATATTAAAGTTGCAATGTCAAGAACTCCATTTTCTCTGTTCCACTTATATATTTATTTTGCTCAAAATTTCTACAATTTATCAATTGTCAAATATTATATGTATTAAAATTACCATATTAATCAACAGTATATATGCACAGATTCTCTTTAAAGTCTATTGTAATTTACTTATATAAGACTTTTTTAATGACTAAAAATATTTAATTTCAGCCAGAGATAACTACTGAGGTAGACACTGAGTCAAGTGATGAAGATCAAAATGATGCTAACAATTCAGTTACAACTACAATACCCAATGCTTTAACACAAGGTAAATAATTATTCTTTAACAAATGGTAAGTGTTCTTCTTTTAATTTCCTGTGGCATTAATTATCTTGGTTACTTATGAATCTTACAGATTTCTATTTATTTTCTTCCTGATTATAATGTAAATGGATTATTCAGTTTAAAAACAATGCCCAATGCTCTCTGTTGTCTATTTCTTATACCATCAGAAGCAGTTAAACTTTATTTTGCAAGATACTTTTCTATACTGCTTTTTATAGTACAAAGAACTGGCTACAAGAGCTAGAAATATTCAACTTTTGTGTGGGGTGAGTGTATGTAAAATAAACAATTAAAGGTTGCAACCCTCCCGACATTGAGGGGAGGAGTTTCATTACAGACATATTAGCCTGTTTCTGTGATGGCGAACCTATGGCATCGTGTCACAAATTGCACACAGAGCCATTTGTGCTGGCACACAGGCTGCAGGCAAACTTACCTAACCGCTCATGCCCGTGCCTCACAGCTGATTTTTTTTCCGGTTGGTTTGAGGCCTTTCTCGGCCTCCCAAAGGCTTGGAAAAAGCCTCTGCAAGGCTTCTCAGGATGAATTATAGTCCTGTTTTGTCACTTCCTGTAATACCAGAAATGACAAAAGGGGCTTATAATTTGGCCTGAGAAGCCTTGCAGAGGTTTTTTCCAAGCCTCTGGGAGGCCAAAAAAGGCCTCAAACCAGCCGAAAAATCAGCTGTGAGGTGCAGTGCAGATAAGGAGGTGGGGGTGGGGATTGCACGGGCAAAGGGCATGGGGAGGGGGCGTGCATTGCATTCTGGGTGCTGGCATGCAAGTAAGGGCGTGCTGGCGTGCTTGCAGTTTTTGGCACAGGAGCCCCAAAAGATTAGCCACCATGGGCCTATTTAATAAAAGTTTCATAGAATAACAAAAATTGAAGGGAGTTTGGAGGTCATCTAGTCCAACCCCCTGCTCAAGCGGGAGATTGATACTATCACAAGGACTTCCAACAGTGAACATTCTGCACAGATAGCGATACTAGCTAATCATCCTTGTGAACTTCCAAAACTTTAATAAATCTAGTTGTTACCAGGACTGAGCAACAATTCAGATTCAAAATAGACATCCTATAAGGCAAAACACCAATCAATATATTCTTTCCTGCTGTAAGTGTAAAATATTTAATCCAAGCAAAGTTATTTTGAAGAAAATCTTATATATAGAACCTTGGTATTACTAAAAGTGCCACAGTTCCTAAACTAGATGATAGGTTTACTTAGTCTTGGCTTATAAACCATGGTCTACAATCTGACTACTAATCAAATCTGGTCCCTCTTAGTTTCCTAGCCCAGGAAAAATCAACAAGAACAAAATATTTGGTTCAATAGGCTTTATTGTAATAGAGAAATCATATGAATATTTACTACACATTTTTCCCAATGGGACCTACTCTGAAGTCCCATTAGGAATATGGGCAGCAGTCATTAGGTTAAAAACTTTTATCTACCTGACCAAGTATTATCTGCTGTGTCTGGCAATAGGATATATCGTTTACATCATCTGATGCTTTTAATTAATGTAGTATTTCTCAGATTTGGCAACTTGAAATTGTGTGGCCCTCAATTCCCAGAATTCTCCATTTTAGGAATTTTGGGATTTGAGAGCCACACATTTTCATGTTCAGAAACACCAAACTAGAAAGAAATCAGGAGATTAATCTGATAACTTCTGAATGCTAAGCATATGCTTAATCCAAGAGCTATCCAAAAGAAGAGGGGATCCATCCCCTCTTCTTATTTTAGAGGTAAGGCATATCTAGGTTCATATAATAAGTTAAGTTAAGTCATGATATAAATTGATTGGTTTTGATTTAGCGTATTGTGTGAATCTAGCTATTGTGACTTACAAGTCATTGTTACAATTTAAAGTTATATGAATTCATTCAACTGTAGTTTATTGAATAAATCATGATTTTAAATAATGGTTTAACTCAACAGTGACAACTATTATTTTGATCAATATGATTAGTCCTGGACAACTATGTAAACTGCAGTAGCAACTCAGGGAAGATCAATTACTTCATCATCATTTTTTGCTTTGCTTTGGGGGACAGTGATTCTCAATCAGTGATAAAATAGATAGTGGACAACATCCAAGCTTTCCACCATGTGAAAAGAAAATCTCATGTTTAGTTTTCTGGACTGAAGAAGACTTTTCTCACAGTCTGGTAGGCAGGCAGTATTTGCTCTTTGTTATCTCTAGAGGCAGTCTTAATGAGTAAGAAAGACACGAATCCCTAAGATAAAACTGCCAAGAAATACCAACTCTTTGCATAGTTTGTCAAAAAGAGAAAGCCTAAACAAAACTATCTGTTGCACAGCTCAAATTACTTGACAGATTGCATTGTTTGTTTCTGCTTCGTTTTCAACCCAAAGAAGTAAAAAAGATCAGATTTAAAAGCTTGGGGAAGTCAGGACTTTTTGTAAAATAAATTTAAACTCTGTATCTCATTTGTTAATGAAAACTCTTTGAAGCATAACATTTAGATCTGTTGTTATGTAATATTAGATCTTCTGTTCAAATCAGTGGAGAATTTCATCAGAATAAAAATTTCAAAATTGTGGAGTGGGAAAAATTATGATCCGGTCATAATTAAATAGTACCTATGAAAAATTCATCATTAGTTATAACACTTTCCCATTGCAACCAAGAGAATGAGTTGACTTGATTAATGATCTATAATAAATATGAATTACCAATTAATATTGTTTAGATTAATTTTCTCAACTAGGTACTCTTCAGATTGTTGAATTTCAGGTCCATAATCCTCTGCTAAAATAGCCATAAGAGAAGAATGGTTTAATCTTACCAAGCTAGAAGTCAGGAGATTGTGAGTTCCAGATGTACCTTAGCATGAAAAATTAGCTGGGTGACTTTGAACCAGTCACTCTCTCTCAGTCCAACTCACTCACAGGATTGCTGTTGTGGAGAAAATAGGAGGAGGAGGATGTGTTGGTTTATGTTCACTGTCTTGAATTATTTGTAGAAATAAGGTGGGATAGAAATTAATTAAGTTAAAAGTACAAATTAATTTTGTCAGGTATATACAGATAACCCTTGACTTACAACCATTTGTTTAATAACTATTTAAAGTTATAGTGGCCCTAGAAAATGAATTATGACCAGTTTTCATGCTTTTCAGCATCTCCACGATAGATCAAACTTTGGGTGTTTGTCAGCCAGCATATATGTATGTTGGTTGTAGGATCCTAGGGACTGTCATTTCTTCTCCCTAAGAAGCTACTTGGGGAGCTTCTGACAAGCAAAGTCAATGGGTGAAGCCAGGTTAACTTAACAACCATATGATTCACTTAACAACTTCATAACTATCAACCATGTCAAAAATGTCATAAAATGGGGCATGTTTAATTTAACATCTGTCTTGCTTAGCAATGGAAATTTTGGGCTCAGTTGTGGTTATAAGTCAAGGACTACCTCTACTGCTCCATTGATCAAAAAAAAGAGCATGACCTTGTGGATGCTTTGAAACCACATGAGAAAGGAATATTATTTTCTGCCTTTTCTACCCAGGTAAAGAAGTTCCAATTTTCTGAAAAGGGATTTGATAGATCTTATCAAGTAGGCTCTTAGGCTTGGATATTTTTTAAAAAATGAAAATGAGCTGGACTGTTGTTTCAAAAAACAAAAAGTAAAAACAAACTTTTTTTTTCAATGGAGGGGAATAAAAAAACCCCATCTGTTGCTTTTCTAATTCTTTATAAATTAAAATGTAGTTCAGTTTAATAGGTGCAAAATAATTCCCATAATTTAACCACGAAAGGATTAAATCTAAACCGTAGCTAAAGAGAAATTATCTTGGGTCAAAGAAGATAGTTTAATGAAGATGTTGAATCAAAGGGAAGCAATGATGAAAGGGCAAATTGCATGGTAAGGATTATTAGGAAACGAATTGAAAATAATATTGCCAACATTAAATGCCTTCCTATAAATATATGTCTGATTGGCATGCTTGAAAAAAGGCATAGAAGAGTTGAAAAAGTTCAGAAAAAGGCAAACAAAACCTCTAGATGTTAATTACCTTCTAGAACACATAGGGCTTTTTTAGTTTGGAAAAAAAGAGGGGCAAGAGGAAAATGGTCAAGATATATCAACCATGCTGTCATCAGCCATTCAGTCGTGTCCTATCCTTGTGCTCTATGGATCAGCACTCTCCAAGTCCCTCCGTCTCTCACCACCTTCTTCAGATCCACGATGGTCACCCCAGTGTCATCAGGAAAAAAATAAATGCAACAAAGTTTTTCTCCTTTTCTCAAGCCTAAGAATCAGAAGTCATCTATTGAGAAAGACATTTAAAACAGATAAAAGACAATTCGCCATCATAATTAATCTGTGGAAATTATTAGCAGTGAACTGAGTGATCTCCACTAATCTGGAACTTTTTAAAAGCTTTTTATGGAGGAAAGATCACTCAGGGGTCTTGTAGTTTTGAAGATTAAATGGTATTTCAGGCTTGGAACAAAAATGATTCCAAATTCAAATTGCAAGAAAACAATAGCCAGCGAATTTCTATTTCCTGCTTGTGAACATCTCAGAACCATCTGATTGGCCAGTGTGAGAAACATTAAACCCTCTCAAACTTGAAAATGCAATAGAAAAAAAAAGCTCATTTTTGGCTTCACTCATTTGAGGTCATAAAAGGGTGCAAGTCAGTACAGAACCGCAAACCTGCTTTTTGTATTGTTAACCATATCAATTCAACATCTGCTAAGAAAATACGGTACTTCCAGCAATGAGTCCATAAACTCTGACAGTAGTTTTTCTAAGATCATAGGAACAATTGTGTTTCTTGTTGTTACAAATGTATCTGCTGTCCAATCCCAAAATTACTAAAGGTTCTGCAATTTTATATGAAGCTGAACCAATTTTAATTTAATTTTATTATTTTGTATCAGTGATGCAACAATTAGCGATTAGTTTATTTTTTTAAGTCAAATATCTTTTAATTGTTAAAGGAACTATTTAAACCAGTTAAACTTCAAAGAATATACAATATCTGCCTGGCCATGACAATACTATTGCAGTAAAATAATTTATAGAGTTTTGGTTTCTGATTTTCTCTTTCTGAAAGAACACATTTATTATGTAAACTTGACTTTTTCTTCCAGCAAAAAGACACAGGAATGTCAGATCCTTAGAACTGGGGTGACAGTATCTTATTGAAACATTATGGTGATAACTTTATCAGCAGTGTGTGACATAGGGTGGCACCAGACCATAACATGTGCCTTTGTCATAGGTGTCTACAAACATTTCAGATAAATTGCTTGTCTGTTTTGAAAGAAAGCCGATGTCTCCTTACCTCTCTCATCTACTTTATTGTTGAATTTAGCTTTTTAATGTACGATTTTTGAATTTGAAACTAAAGAGCCAGTCTGAAGGACAAAACTCAGATGCAACATTACTAGTGACACTTTAAATGGAATTTTTCATTCAGACTTTGACATTAAACTAGAAAGGCCTTTTGGCTGTGACCATACAAGCATAATAAATTCTGTATGTTTGTGATACTGAATGAATCTTGCCCATATGCTGCACTGCAAGGCTACATGAATGAAGCATTTACCAAATCAGGCCCACCACATTAAACAGAAAAACAATCTTTATTCATGGTAACTTATCAGTTTCAATTAATCAACCTTAACAATGGAAATTCTGATGTGCTCAAGCAACTTGAAAGCAATAGGTCATCTCCAGGGCAGCCATGTTGTGTCTTTGTGTTCATGGCTTCAAACAAAGCAACATCTCCCATAAATGTCCATATTTAATTCCATATAGCCTGCATAACTGTTTTTAAGCATTGAAGCTCACTACCCTCGCTAATGTATCCACCTTCTCAAAGATGTGTACCGGGTTTGTGTGCGGTTTTGTTGTCACTAGATGTAATGGTTTTCTACTATTTTGAAGCTCTGTTAAGATCAAACAAAGGAAAAGACATTTCCATTGGATGACCATCCTTTCAGTTCCTCTGCTGCTATGTGAATAAGCATTGTGCAAGCCACTCCAGTGGAATTGAAAGGGGGTAACCATTGGTTTGATTTGGTTACACGGTTTCGTAAAGCGCTCCCTCCCACTGCCTTAGGGTCTGTGAAAGGTCTGTGACCTGTTTAGAACTGCCAAGTGAAATGTCATGTTGCCCCTCCCAAATGAGAGTATCTGCATTCATTTGATCAGTATAAAAAATGATTGGGGATGGGAAGATCAGGGCTTTTGAATTGCAATTTATAGCAGTTTACAAAAATGCACATTGTTGGAAAAGAAAACATGGAAGTGTTTCTTTCTAAATTGCATTACCTGTGAAATGTCATTAGTCTTTTTTTAGGATATTTGCATCCAATTTTTGCTATGAAACCTGAAATAGGCTTGAAGAAAAGAAAGAAGCTAACTTTTCTTCATTGTGTTAACTCTTATCCTCTTGTTTTTGTGTTAACTCTTATCCTCTTGTTGTCATGCTCAATTTCATGTTGACATCCAAACATCTGGGATATCAATTTTTATGCTGGTTTTGCAAAGCCCTTGTTTGAACTTTTATTTTAATGATAATTAACTCTGTGCTAGCTGGTGCTTCAGATCAACATAAAACTCATATTTTCTTAGCTAGAGATAGTTTATAAATAGATATTTAAATGCATTTCTGTTTAATTTCCTAGTATTTGCAAATGATAATTAGTTACAATTAGATGGATTTTTAATTTTTCCCTGTTACTATCTTCTCCCTATTCTTTCTCAGACATTTTTATGCAAAAAAGCTTTTTTAAATATTCCGACAATATAAAACAAATCCATTGCATTGGAGGTCCCTATCTGAATAATTTTACATTTCTAAATTTCAACTGAAATGCATTGAAGCTTTATGCTTGGGTGCTTCAGTCTCTCTTTTCTCTTTCTCTCTCTCTCTCCCTCCCTCCCTCCCTTCCTCTCTCTCCACTCTCCCTCCCTCCTTCTCTCTCCCTCCCCACTGTGTGTGAATGTGAGTGTGTGTGTGTGTGTGTGTGTGTGTGTGTGTGTAAAACCTTATTTTTCCAGTGGATGTATATTCTAAAATTTCCAAAACAGAGGACTCATGTTCCAGATAGAAAGGGACAAGTGATATTTAAGTAGAAGTGCATGATCTTTGAACCAGACACTTGGCTGACTTCTTTTCTCTGCTTTTCCTGCCAAAGAATTAGAGGTTTGCTGTCACTACTTGCTTTCCACTATGTGGAAATGGAGAGTATTTATTTATAGAAATGCTCTCACAGATGTCTGCGCACCTGCTTCCCAAACTTCGGAAGGTTTTGAACAGGACAGCAGTATTTCACTAAAAGCTGCGTTGGTGACGTCACCTGATTAACTGCTAAGCTTGAAGACGTCACTTTCCACACAAGAGCAACCTGGGTGTGAACAATAAGACGTTTGCACAGCAGCTGGAATAGAAGCTTACATGTAAATGAATGCTGTGTATGAAAGGAGAGCATCCGAGCCTTTTGGGGGGCATTTCCCTCTGCCTGAGAATTCTCGGCTAATAGGGATCCACAATGGAGATGCCACCGTTTTGTCCTGACAGAAGTTTCTGTGCCTTGAACAGCTGCATCTGGCAGAAGTTCAACAAGTGTAATTTTTCCCAGCCAGGAGGAGCATGGGGTTGGGGGGGGGGAGGCTGCACCTGCTGAACTTCTGTCTTTCACAAAACTCTTAAGCAGTACAGGAAGCCTGTTAGTAAAAGACAGCCTTCCTAATTTCACTGTGTTCTACATCAAGTAGTCTGTTGTTGCAAACCACTTCACCTCTTTTCAAGGACTGCTTTAAAAAAAAAACCTTGCCCTCCCTATACTATGTATAGACGTTGTAGCACATGGCATGTATGGAAAGACCCACTAAGTTAAAGGATGTCACCCAAAAATGGATCTAAGTTTTTTCTCTTACATGTGAATCTGGTTCACAGTTATATTATGATCTTATGTGCATTTATTCAAGTGTTCTAAAGCCCAGTGAAATTTCCAGAAAAATGTGTAAAGGAGGAAAAACACTAGATGCAATTGTATACATATCTATTACAAAATAAGCCCCACTGAATTCAAATAGTTTTAATGTTAGAAAACTGGATATAAGCATGCAATCAAAGTTTTTTAGCCTCATAGTCATACAATCTCTTATGGATTATTTTATTTAATCCCTGTCTTCTCCTCATCTTTTAAGGTTCTCCAGTTCAGGAAGCTGTATTTCAGGGTAAGAAGTAGTATGCTTTAATGAATGAAAGTGCTAGATTTTGTAGAAATCCCTGTGTTCAAAATTATATTTAACAATAAGCTGAATTTGGGACTTTGTCTGCCTTTCTCTTCTCCCTATTCCCTTTATGGTAATTTAACACAGCAGGATACAGCTATGCTATTAGTATAGTATTAGTATTGCATGCTTTAAAGTTATTAAAAACATACACTTTGCATTGGAAAAGTAATGCTAATGGAAGATTCAAGTTGTGTTTGCTGGTCTGCTAATAGACAAGTACGTACAAGAAATGGGTAGACCACTCATGGGTTTCAAAGTGGAAAAAAATATAGTAGATACCTATGACAAATTTACAGAGAGCCAGTGCAGGTCTGAGTAGTGAATTTGTGTGTTATGCTTTAGAGTCCAATTAATTATAGAATTTACATCAATCCAAACCTTTTGTTTATAATTAGTTATCAAGTGAAATGATTTCTCCTTTCTAAACTACTCAGAAGTATTGGCATCCATTGGTCCAACAATGTGGCACTCAGAAAAGTCTTTCTTAGTAATAAAATTGAGAGATTGTGTACTTTATGTGGATTATTGTTTATTTGTTTGCAAACCCTAGTTTTATTCAGTTAAGCCAAGATTCTGAGTTTATGCAACACAGAAAGCCATGATGTAACCACGTAGATTTGGTTTTTTCCAAACATTAGGTTAAAGTATTATGAAGTCATTTTTATTCCCATGTGTCATGCAAACAAAAGCAAATGTTCTATATAAGCACAATCAATTGTTAATGATCTCCAACAAGTTTTCTCCTGAAAGCGTGTGTAGAAATTTGGCCTGTTTTTAATGAAGTACCATAATATCCAAACCAAACTAATATAGTACTTGAATGTTTAAAAATGGGACAGATTGTACTATGGTTATACTAGAGTGTACCATAAACAGATATTGAGTATACTGAGGAAGACTTTTTTAATCCCAGAAATCTTCACAGTCCTTAGTTCACAGATCAGACATATTGCATAAAAGTGAAATTAGCTTGCATAATATATGCTGCTGTCTTTTCAAAACCGTAAGAGACTATTTTGCAAAAGTAATCCAAATGTTATTATGGTACCAAATGCTTTGTAGACTAAATGTATTTCACCAGAGTTAGCCTCCATGGAAATTTAATGTCTTCTTCCTACATTGGCCCACAATAAATTTAATGCAGAAGTTAGATTTTAATCAGGACAAGATAATCTTAGTGATGGTGGATGAAGTGTCCTCAACACCCAAAATATGACTCCTTATATTGTAACACAAAGCTATGATACAGCTAGCCACTGTTTATTATTAATTATAATCAAATGCATGCCATAAAGCACAGTTTAAAACTTTATTAGCTGGATCCACAAAAACATTAAATACAAATCAAACAAAACATGCAAACATAGACTATTCTTTCATGACATAACCTAATTTTCTGGCCCACATGATACACTGAAAAATAACTTCATTACACAGGCTAAATTTTCATTACATGCTACAGTCATATACGTACCTTTCTGTAATCCATCAGCCAAGCCAAGATACCATTTTACTTTGCTTCCTATCAAACAGACCTGGGTAGAGTACACATTCAAGTGATTCTCATCTTTCTTTCTTCTGCAGATGAGGAAAGGCTTGAACAATCAAGGTTACCATCCTCAGCTCTTGTGTCCCCTAAACACTGATGTAGGTTGGAATCTTTTACCATATCTGGAACAATTGTCTGTACCAAAAAGGTTGAGTGCTTTCAGTTTTTCTAAAGCTTAGAAGGAACCAAAAGCAGATTGGCCAAATGAGAAACCATTGTTCCTGAAAGGAGTGCTTGAGCCCATTTTCTGCCCAAATGTCACATTAGTAGAAGTAAGTCAAGATATTTGTGGAGCACTGCTTCTAACTGTTAAGAGCACTGGAGTGCTTTTCCTGCTTCAAAAATAAATAAAAGCTTTAAATCTCTCTGAATTATTTTACAAACAAGTTACCATTAAAATGCAATAAAAAATTAATTCCTAAACTGAGCTTGATTTCTCTGAATGCAGATTTTGTGGAAAGTAAAAGCAAATATGTTCTGTCAATCCATCAAAATACAATGACTTTTTTAAAAAAGCTACCATCTTAAATAGAGAAAATTGCAAAACTTTAAAGATACAATAGTTTTGTCCAATCTTTTTTAAATACACTGTTCAATATATATTAGTCTAAAATGTGATATTGAGGTGGTTCAAGATCCAGCATGCAGCACACAATATTGCTTGTGTCATATTTATTTTTACAGTGTGGGGCTTAGATTCACAGAATGTATTCATCTACAGTGTGCTCTGTAATCTACAGAAGATTCAGGCAATATGCTAAAGCAGAGGTCTCCAACCTTTGCAACTTTAAGCCACCATGGTGGACTTCAACTCCCAGAATTCCCCAGTTAGCAAATAATTCTGGGGGTTGAAGTCCACCAGGCTTAAAGTTTGCAAAGGTTGGAGTCCCCTGTGCTAAAGCAGGGGAGCTTCATGGAGCTTCATTTTGATTAATTTGTCAGGTGAACTCATTCATGGTTTGTTTTTCTGCTGCCTTTTGTGTTGCTTTAGAGAACCTTGGAAAGAACAACTGATACAGACTTTCTAACTGATTTTAGGCTTGTAGGTCAGATTTACTCAACCTGTTGATCTTTAGATTTGTTGGAAGTTAAGCTTCCAGAATTTCCAGCTGGAGATTCTGGTAATGATTGATTATTCGACAAGTGATATTCTCTTCTTAGCAGATCCGAAAGATAACAGCTTGGGGGGACTGGTTTTAGTATTTAACCTCCCAACAAAGCATGCCATAATTTGATTGGGCACTTCTTTTCAACCTAAAGATTTCTTATAATGTACTCTTAAGTTTGCAAAGTGACGATGAAGTTCAAGAACGCCTTGTGATTTTGAGCTATAACTTACATTGCTTCCAAATACAAGTAAAACATGAGGGATAAAAATTGCTGAACAAAACAGAGGTACTTTTGGATAAGTGACTGCCTCTTCGGCCCTAATTGGCCATTGATTTTATACGCCTAACCCAGTTGCACCAAGATCACAAACTGTCTTGTTTGGGCTTGAAGCTCCAAATTCTTTGTGATTACCCAATTAGAATGAAGCTGATAGCAACCAGACAGGATGCAAGAGTGAAATGAGCAGAAACTCGGTTGGGGGGTGACAGTGTTTCCCCCCACACCCTTTTCACACAATGGACCTTTGCAAGCCCCTACCGTTCTTCAGGCTTCAGCTCAGCTCTGTGTGCCAGAGGCATTTCCAAAGGATTGTTGCCCTAGAAACTTGGTTTCAACCTCCTGCTATATATCAACAAGCTTGTTTTAGCAATTCTCCTGCCTGAATTACAGTTACACAGTTTGGCGCTTCTTTCAAATTTCCTCCCATTACTTGGGCCAAAGAAAGGCATTTTTCCTCCTTTAGAAATGAATTGGCTTAATTAGTAAGTAGATTAATGGCAATGGCTGGTGAGTTGGTTTCCAGCAGAGTTTCACCAGAGAGGGTTAATCGGAGTCAGGGCTGGAATCGTTCCCAGAACTGGCTGCCAGCCATTTTCCATCAACAAATCAACCCAGAAACAAATGTACTCGCTCCTCGCAGTTCCTATCAGAGAAATAGAGATGATGAGTTTCCTTTGAGAGGCACAAGCAGCAAAGCTGCCCAAACATGTGGTTGCTCCGCTACAGGGCCATCAAAGGACACCCAGATTGTGACTTTGCTCAGCATTAAATTTGAAGTTTCAGAGTTCTCACCCAAAAGATCGGCAATCCAAGTGAGAGAATGAATGAGGGAAGGAAATTCAACCCTTCCCTTCTTGCTCTCTGCTGCAGCCTCTTTCTTCTCTTTCTCTGCTTTCTAATTTCTGAAACGTAATATAAATTGCCAGTCATGAGAACCTGTATCATCAGTCTGCAAAGACTCTGGTCTGGATTATCTTCCTGCTTTTCAAACTTTGTTTTAAGCCTATTGAAGATCAGTTTATACTTTTGGAAAGTCCTGTTCACATTTATGTGAATTACCTTTGCTTTTAGAGCTACCACATCTGCGTTGCAGAAATCCAAGCAACCACTAGATGGCGACAGAGAGCTAGAATTTTCTACTTCTCTTTGGCTAGTAACTGATGGGACCTCTGCAAGACTTTTAAGCTGAATTCATCTATTGAAAAGATTATGATTGAATAAATGTCAGTTGAACTGAAAATTTATATGAACTGTTTTGAGTTTTACCATGTTGGCCTCATATTTGCAAATTATGTGTTGCTTTACCACTATATGAAGAACAAAATTGCATTTTGAGACCAAAACTTCCTTCCTGACATCCTTACTGTATTCTGATGCAGTTTGAGCACTGCAACAAATTTGGGGGAAGGGTGGTTTGGAATTGGTGAAAATTTTTGAACAAGTTTTTCATTTTCATCCAAAATCTGTTTCTGAAATAAACGTTACTCTATGTGAAACTAATTTCTGGAATATGTTTGATGTAACATGCCTGCAGAGTTACAGGTTTCTATGATCCCAATATTGAAATAAAGTGAATAATAGAAATAGCTCAATTCATTTCCATTTCCCTCATATTAACAAAAGCACATTCATGGTTAAGAAAATAAGTTGCCTTGCAAAAACAGAAAACTTATCCTGCAGAGAAATGTTTGGACAGCAGTGAAATTTATGCTAGAAAAGGCAGGCTGGTTTCATAGTTTTTCTTTTGAAGAGATGAAGAAGAGATCCAGTGAAAAATGGCACATACTTTAGTATTTTAGAAAACTGGCAAGTAGCAAGTTTTTTTTCTCCCCCTTCCCTCCTCCCTCCCACCCACCACCCCCCTTTTTTTCTCTTTCTCTCTCTTTAACTTTCTGCCTCTGAACAAAGAGGTCGAAAAACTAGCTAGGTTGTAATGAGTTCTGTGTCCCAAGCCCATTAAGGGCATCATGGAAACATATTGTATCGAAATAGTTTGGAGGAGAATAACGGGGATGAAAGAGAATGGGTGCTTTGATCAGCTCCCTGGGGTCCTGAGCGCGCACAAACCGGCTTGCAAGGCCTCATTCAGCTCTAGCGAGACACACTTACAAGACCATTCAATGTGATTTGCATATCTGCAATTTATCACATTGGAACCCTCCAACATTTTTTTTTTTGCAAGGTAAATAAAAGTTGGATTGAATAACAAATATCAATCATCTCATAGCAAAAGGGAGAGGAAACGGCGGGTGCAACCCAGACTAGCGCAGACATCTGTAAAGAGGCAAAAGAAAATATTTAGCCCAGCGAAAGGAAGTTCAAAGGGACTTCGACAACAGGTTCAAGGCGAGTTTAAAACAAGGAAGCCTGCCACAAATAAACCCTTTGGGGGTTTCCAACTCGTGGAAAAAGAGAAAGCGTCAAAACACGAAGGAGAGAAAACCATTAAATGTGCATTGAGAAACGAAAGAGGATAAAGTGGGCATCCTGCAAAACGACAAAAGTGTATTCTCGTCCCCAAGAACTTTTCTGGGCTCTTTAGATTTTGTGTAATTAATTAGCATCTGTTCTTATGAAAAAGCGCATAAAACAGACAAAAACAACAAATCTCCCAAGAATCGGAAAATCACACTTCTGTTTGTCCCGAAGTGATATCAGTTAAAAAGAGAATTTAAGGGGATTCTTCTCCAGAACAAGGGGCAAGTTAACAGGCAGCCATTGTCTAGCCCTTCAAAAAACTTCAGTTAAACACCAAATGAGAATCTTCAACTTGACCTTGGAAAGGCTCGGCGCCTCCAGCTAATCTATCAAACCACCCCAGTGACAATGATGTATTTCCAAGTATTGTCAGATCCTGAAAAGATTGATAAATTCGCCGCTGTTACACCCAGAGTCAGCGCTCCTCTTTGGAAGGAGACACGCTGTAAAAAGCGCACCTCCTCATCCCCAGGTCGTTGGGTGGGGGGTGGAAGAGCGGGCAGAGGAATGAAAGGACGCGGGGAAGAGAAACGAGCCCCCTTAAATCAGTCTGGCCATATTTCCTGAAGGAGCACAAGAAAGCTGGAGACAATCCTTCTCATATTTAACGCAATATTTCTTGGCTGTGGCGAGGAACAAAAGTCATAGCAAGACGTCTTTGTGACTAATTCAGTCAAAGGGTCGGCTCTGGTTCCCCTGCCGAAAGGTCAGTGTCGTTGTGTATGGTCCACCAAGGGGGGGTTTTCACAGGGAAAACGGAGCCAGCTGTCCCTGTCACACTCTCCACACTGGGGGAGCGCACACTGTGCATGGTTATTAGCTTCATTCTACACCTGCAAAACCTACCCATTTCCAAGACTTTTCAAGGCTTTTTCCCCCTTTTCTTTTTGGACCCCTTTTTTCAGCCTCGTCCACTTTGACAACAACTATTCACGTTTTTCCTGAAAAGGACTGGGAAAGAAGGGGGGGCGCTTTCTACGCATTCTAGTGAGTACCCATTGAGCCTCTAGCTAAAGGAGCTGCCTTCCACAAAACAAACTTTGACAAAGTCCCAAATAGTTTGCACTAACGTGGAAACGGGCTGTTGCTAACTAAAGTAACCCTTAGCCAGGGTTTGATGTACAAAGGAGCCACGCTCGCTCCGCAGGGAAAGCTAGTTCTCCATTTCTTCGCCGGCGTCTAAGCGCTTTACCTGTGGCTGTCCTAGCTGAGACAGACAAAGGGCGCCATTTCACCCTTTCCCGTTCCCTCTGTAAAAATACGCTGCAGAAATGGAGAGCGGCCTGAGTCTGCCAAAAAGAATCAGGCCGATTGAGAAATATTTAATAATCTGCCGATGCCCCGATTGATTACTACAGCGTGCGCCAGCCTTAACTAGTACAGAAGATTGGCCTGGGCAGAAGGGTGGCTGGTTTTACGCGAGGGCGGGAGAGTTTTCGGGAGGCAGGCCTGGGATCCAGTTTCTGATCTTCTTGCCCTCCTTCCCGGCCTAACCCTATTAGCTCCTGCTAATGTTCTGCTCCCCGTGCTTGGGCAGAAGTCTAAGAAATAGCCAAGGCCTGCAGACACTGGTGGACCGGACAGGCAAATGGTGGACCCATTTGCCTTAAGACAGGAAAGCCTGTCGAAGGCCATTTCCCAGAAAAAGTGGGTTGATTTGTTTCTTTGTCTCGGTATGGCAAGCTCGGTCTGTTTTGGGAAACCTCTGAGCAGGAATATGGCATCGCGACAGGCGCTCAGCGCAACAAGTTGTCTTCAGAGCAGGTGCGCGGGAAGGAAATTGGAATCTGGGGGAGGGGGTCAGAGCGGCGAATAAGCCCGGAGGCTCGGAGAGCTTTCCTGGGCTTCGGAAACTAGGCTGAATCTAAAAAAGGAGAGCAACCACTTTCCTGGATACCTCTAACCTAAGCGACGGTGGGACAAGCTTGCCAGGGATTGTCGGCGAGCGCCTAGAGTTTTTGGTCAGGAAGACCCAGTTCTTCTCTCTGTGTCAGCTTCCTAAGAAGTGGTTCCGACATGAAGGCGACGTTCTCCCCTTTGCTGCTCCCTCGGACTGTCCGCGGCTACTGGTACATCTCTGTCCCACTCATACAAGCCTCAGGCAGGCCCATGATAACGGGGCCCCTCTTGGAGACCTCCATGCGCAACGATGCCAAGCAAGCGGATACCGTTTCTTGGCTGCCTCTTTCTAGCAGATCAGACCTTCAACAGCAAGGAAAGGGGATTTAAAGTTCTGGCAGGGGAGATCTTCCACTTCCCGGGGCCTCGCGAGCCGGCTTCTTGCCGACTCCCCCAGACCCCGAGTTTTTAGGGGAGAAGCAGGACGCATGTGCGTCTCCAGCCGGGGACCGTCCTGGCCGTTCGCCTCAGAGCGTGAAGAGAGTTTGGCCAAGCTGCCCAGAAAGGCGCCTCGTACTCGAGAGTTGGACTCAAAGCACTAAGCAATCTGACTGAGACCTTTGGGGGTTGTCCTGCTCCTGATAATGACGAACTGAGACCGGGAGGGGGGGGGGAAGCGAAGAGAGAAGCTTTTAGAAGACCCAGAAAGGCTCCTGCGCACCAGGCTGGCGGCGCGCTCGCCTGAGAAGGCGGCTCTCCCAACTGCAGCCGCGCGCTCCTCATTCACCGCTACAGCCCTCATCCCCCCCTCCCTCCGCCCTCTTTTGTTCGCCTTAAAAGTAATGCTGCGAATTAAAAGAAATGGCAATGTTTTCTGCCTACTCGCAAGTCCCAGAGAAGAGCCCTTGAGCTTGGCAAAATCAGGCGAATCATTCAACGTGCCACCCCGCACCTGTGATCTTGGCATTGAAAACCTTGCAGACCTATTCCCTATTAAACTTAATTATTCTCTCAAGCACACAATGGTTGAAATGGAGCAGGTTGGATTCTGTTTATTGGTCGTAAATGTTTTTCTGAAGATCTTCTGAATGTCATTGTTAGCTTGTTGTTTGAGGCTGCCCTCGTTCTTTCAGCCTAGAGCAGCCTTGGACTTTTCAATTTTCAATCGTAACATCTGCTTAATCGTACGGATCAAAATATGGAGACACAAAACATATGTAATGGTGGATTTGTTAAATCCTGGTAATGAGTTATTAACAAGGGAAAACAATGGGCCAGGATTGTGAGAGCCTTATGGTAACAGAGTCACTTTATGCAACGCTTGACGTTCCCCTTCTTGATAAATGGAACTAAGGTCTGAACGCCAGGTGATAGCAAGAAAATCAATGTCTTTAGAGGCCGGCATGGAGACGTTTTTTTTTTCCTGTGTGAAAAATTAGAAGACATAAAATTTAATTGGCTGATAGGAGAGGGGAAAGTAGTGGTCTTGACTTTAATTGCCAGTTGAAGGCTTAGCAAAAGGAGACAAAAACAAAAACAAAACAAAAAAAAACCCAAACAAAAAAACCCCGAAACTCAGGCCTGTTTGTTTGCTTGCATCTCAGCTCTTACTGCAAGTGTTATCATTGAAAATGTGTTTTATTATATAACACACGTCATGCTTTACAGTTCCCATATTGTGTCAAGACAATGCTTAATGGTACATTAAAGACAAGCAAACCATGCCAACACGTCTTGGAGACATTGTAAGAGCCTCTCTCAATCTCTTTGCTTGTTTTAGGCAGCTGCAGCCCAGCACCCAGAAACACAAAAAGAACAAGTTTGAAATACCAGGTGCATCCGAGAGAAACTCGACAGGGATTGATATGTTATAGCCCAGGACATGAACCTAGCAATAAAGATATCATTTTGATTGTCTCCAGCTTCCACGCCATGTAAAAAGCAAGAGGCACCCGGGAAGCCTCATTCTGCTAGCAGCGAAGCCTTTTCCCATCTCGGAGTCCTCCTATCTCCCTCAGCCAAGTCCGAGCACCTGTTGGCCAGACCCCACATCCCGTCGTGGGAATCGTTGCCTGCCGAGGCTTCCAGATCTAGAAAATGCAATTTGTTGTGGAATGAGTGTGGGTCCATTCCCACAGGCTTCATGGGGGAGAGAGGGAGACAAAAAGAGAGAGAGAGAGAGAGAGAGAGAGAGAGAGAGGGTGAGAGGAGATTTAACGGGGACCCTCAACTGGTGTTTGTTCATCCTGGCAGCTGGTCCTCGATGCCACCGCAAAAGAGACCTTAATGGAAATGGGATGAGTTCATGCCTAGCCGAGGTTTCACACTCCATATATTACAAGACTTAATCCCAATATTAGCAGATTAGAAAGCCTGGGAATCTCAAAGGGGCAAGTTCTCAGTCTCCATGGGCAGTTTCTTCTTCGCCCTATCTTTCCTTTGCTTTTCAGGGAAAGCAGCTTCTTTTCTCTTACTTTTCCTGCACTTGGAGCGAAAAGAGATCGATGTCTTCCTTCGCTGGCATTGGGCATCACAAATGCTATTTATTTCAAAGGCAAGGATAGTCTGATGAATAGAAGTAGAAAGAAAATCAGGATCTTAGAAACCGTTGCATCATCTGCTGGTACTGCAGCAGCAGCCTCGGTCTGTCTTGTAGAGGTAAATCTTGGAATCTTAGCTCATTGGGAAATTGTGCATAGAGCAGCCAATTTTCACCTTATAGTGTCGACTGAATGGATGGAAATCTTTTTCAACCTGAAAATTGAAGGATAGTTTAGATCTTTGCCAAAACTGCATGTTGCTTTTTTCAAGCTCATTGGCCAGTTTCAATATTAGCTAGTAAACATTCTGAAGAAAACTTCGGAAACTGAGTATTTTTCCATCAGATCACTGCAAAGTTCTTTTAAAATCTTCAGGTACTAGATTATTTTATAGGTAGGAAAAAATGATTTAGTTTGATCCTTGAACCCTTCCCCCAACCACAACAATGCATGCTGTTGACTTCCGATAAGGCTGTTGGGGAGGATGGGAGAGCATTATTTACTTGAATACAAACGCACTATCCCAAGGGGAGGAGCTTATCGCTCTTGATTAATTTTTTTGGCAAGGGGTAGAGAAGGAGAGCAGAGAAAACATTGGTTTCAAAGGTTTGAATAGCTGTCAGTCATGGAAGCCCTCACGCTGGTTCCTTCCAGTGCCAAACAATATTATACAAGGACACGCGCGGGCGACTATTGCTGCTTCATTGGTTTGGGAGGTGTTTGTGTGTGTTTTAATTTTCTTTTGCAATTTCCATGTCTGCCTTAAATAGCACTTTGGTTTGGGTCTTGGGAGAAAGATTGATTTCCTTTTGCATGTGGAATTATACCTGGGAGTCCATTTATGTTTATGCGTGTGAAAGAGCAGGCACACACCTTTTAGATTATTTTTCTGGCTTTTCAAACATTCGCTGCAACTGTATAGTGAAGGAAGCTGAGGAAGAGAGGCAAAAGGAGATGATTTGAAGATCGTTATTAGAGGGATTTGTCCAGTCAAACCAGAAGAGTCACATGATAGACAGACCCTGTGGTTTTTTCCCCCTGAGCAGCCCGGCTCTTCCGCTTGATCTGCGCTAGACTTAAGGATGTGAAGAGGCCATCCCTGAACAACAAAACGCACTCACGACTTCACGCGCGCGCGCGCGCGCGCGCGCCTCCTCACACCTGCAAAAGTGATGCCATCGCAGAGAAGCCGCCCCATAGACGTGTTGGGGTGGTGCAAAGCCACGGCCTCGGCAAGCACTCCCCTCCCCCCACCTCCGGCTATTGAGCAACGGGCCCTTCCGCCGCTTAGTCTCAAGGCGTTCGCATCTAGCGGCCATTTGACTTTCTAATGAGCGTAAATGAAATTACATGCCTCCTGGAAGCGTTTGTGCCAAGGAGCCTTTCAGTGTTTAATGAGAGCCTAATACTGCACTACCGAATCGTAGCTGGGCTATTCAATCCTCCGCTTTCTCCGCCTGCTTTTCCTTCGCGGCTCTCTACAGTTTAATTGTGTTGGCCAGTGGATTTCTCCTGCTTCTTTTCCTGGGGTGTGTGTGTGCTCCTCTTCCCGCCGCCCGAGATTGCCAATGGAGGGCAAGGGAATTGCAATCTGGCTAATTGTCCTTTGAAGGGATGGTGCCAGACGGAAGACACGGGCTAGTTTGCCAGCCTATCTAGGTTAATGCAATTAGCCTGCCCGAGCGGGTGATGCTTTCCTGTTGCTTTCCGAAAGTGCCGGCGTAGCGAGGCGTCATGAGCTGTTTTGGGGCTCCGAAGACTGACCGCGGTTCCCATCCGCCTGTCCCTCCCCTCCCCCGGGCAGGAGCAGCAAGAACAGCGCTGGATCAGAAATAGTGGACCTGGGCTAGGCAGCTGGGCTTCTCCCGCAGATCCATGGCGTCTAACATGGGAAAATCCGCACCTGCGGCCTTGGCCAGCCGCGGAAGCAGAAGCGGCTGAAGCACAGCCTCGGGGCAGCCAGAAGTCTCTGCCGCCTTTGCAGCCCTCGCCTTGGGATGTAGAACTGGCTCTAAACAACACACCTCCGACCCTGGGAGCCCCCTACTGTGCGGCGCTCAGTTTAGCCTCCTCGCTAGATCGATCCATTTCGCAAACTAGGTTTTCATTCAATGCAGGGTCGAGGTCTCAGATGAGGATGTCCGTTTGCGGGGCGGGGGTGGGGGTAGGATACTTTTCGGGCTGTATCTAACCCACACCAGGATTACTTTTCAGAAGGGCTTTCCTTCTACAATTCCCCCATACACCACTCTACACACACAGAGAGAGAGAGAGAGAGTGGTGGAATTTGGAATAGGAAATATAGCAGACAAATTAGGGCTAAAATATGCTGGAAAATATTTTGTTTGTTGTTTTTCTGTGCCTTTAGGACAGCAGCAGATCTCACTAACAATGCTGAAAAGTAGATTGCCCTTATAGTTAAGTTATACATCGGTAAGGTGAACCCCGCAGAGAATCCTATAAACGGCTGCCAGGTACATTTACTTTCGGATAAGGCTGAATCTAGCCACAGGGACTCAACTCCCCGATGGTATGGTGGCCAGTTTTTCACCTGCTTCTGAAAGTGCTCATGGTGCTGTCGCTGTTTGCAATTATATTTTTACAAATAGAAGTAGCCTTATTTTCAACTGTCTGGTTCATAAAACCTTAATGAACACAAACTTTTGTAGAAAATCCTGTGAAATTCTTAGAAAGACATGACATCTTCCCATGAGCATAGGTGGATATGCAGAATCATCTCTACTACAATAACACAAATAACTCTTAAATATAATAAATTCATAGAATGTAAAGATTAAAAGGGATTACAGTAAAGAAACTTTCTGTACAATAATTCAAGTAGAATACATCAAGTGGAATAATTCAAGTGGAATACAAATGGAAAAGGACATATTCCCACCAAATTTGTCACAGGAAAAATACTACTGTACCCCTCTGCAGACTTGATTGAGACATCAATATTCCAAGAGATAATTGCAAAAAACTTACAAGATTATTTCATGTAGCTCAACCTTTTGCTATCAGCTATCAGTCTATAAACTGGCAATTCTCAGCACACAGCTTAACAAAGTCTTCCTGAAGTTATTCAGTGAAGCAAAACTCCATCTCTTCTAATAAACTTGTTGCATTACCATACTACAATACTCACCTTTGGGATATACTGGTTTTCTAGTATTATTAACCATGACAGAACTTGATTAGTTTCTGATCTCAGACTAGTGCTAGATATTGATAAGTGATTGATGAAATATTTCTCATCCTGTGCCTTCAGTGGTTTTACAAACCCATTAGAAATGTTATTTCTAAGCAATAAGCTAAGCAATATTAATGAAAGTAGTAAAATGGGTTGCTGCTATAAGGAAACAAACTTTCTCACACAGAGAAAGACCCTTTAATGAACCAACAAACCTGGATTGCAACCTTATCCATTGGATGTCACCCAACTTTTTACCACCCATGACTTATTTTTGAAGAGAAAAGCTTATTGGAACATTTCAATGTAGTTTTACCAGTTTTTAAAACACTTCACATTCCTTCATCTTAATAAAGCTTTTCAGATATAAAGATTTCCTAAGAAGGCTACAGTGTTGAAAAGCAGTCAGGATATATGATTAAAAGTTCATTGGTTGCCAGTTAACTAGGGATTCTGGGAACTATAATCCTTATGCATCTGGAAGGCACTGGGTTTCTCCATACAGTAATACAGGATTAACATTTTTGCAGCATAGAACCAATTAGAGGGATGGTCTTTAAGTAACAAATTTATTAGCTGAATACATTTATTAGCACAGAGTTTATTTGCTGAATCCTGCATCAAGACATCAAGATATCTGCAGAAAGTTCCAGTATTTTATAAACAATTTAAACTAAAGTTCTATCTGAGAACAGATCCTCCTCCAAATGAACTCATTTTAATCAAAGTTTACTAATATTTTAATATAATTAACATATTCAACAAGTAATAATATATTATGTTCACATTTCTTGGGAAATGTTTTCCTTTCTAACAAAGAATTTTTGCAAAGGTGCTGGTAAATGAATCTACAAGTATTGCATATTTTAACATTAGGATAAATTATATAAATTATACATTCAAAAAAGAGCTCCATTCCCCCAGATGTAAATAATAAATAGAAAAAAAAGGTGATTGCCTTAAAATACTTTTTTATATTTTAAAGTACTTTTGAAAATATGTATTGTTAAGCAACACTGTTCCAATAAAGTAGAGGTATATGTAGTCAGGACTGGAGTTCTTTGTGCTAAGTTCAGTTGTTTGCTTGCAGATGAACATTACTAGGTTCACGTTGCTGCATAATCAGGCAATGAAATGTCTGTAAGCAAAACAATTAAGCTTAGAACCAAGAATTCATACAACTGTATGCTGGCAAAATATTGATAATGTTCTCATGTTATGATATGAAATCAAATGGGGGCTCATTTTCAATATTGTTCACAGATGATTTGCTGATTAACTTTCTGGGGTCTTCTGGAGTCCAGACTTTAGCAGTTCTAATAATGTTTTGCTCCTTGAGTTGTTTTTCATCAGTCCAGGAGAGCGAATGGCCAGCAAGAGGAGGAAGTCCATAATCTGGGTCACTTGGAGAGGGTGATCCTGGAAGAAAGATAAACAAAGGAAGAGCATTAGACTGAATATTCTTACCATACAAAGATTGGAATAAACATGTCATTGAACCAGTAGGCAGTAATATAAATTTTTCCAAATAACTAACTTCCCACTTTCTGTCACACTTGTGACAGGGAGTCAGCTAACTGGGGCATCATTTGCTAAGTATATAATATCGTCTTAAACTCACTCACCACTTAATCTAACTTTTGGAATAATGTATCAATTTTTAAAGGAATTTAATACTTGCATAACCCAATGTGATATTTGGGAAGAAAGCAGCTTCTCTATAGCTAGAGTTGTTTTTTTGCTATCTCAATGGGCGTGCGCTTCTGCAGAGGCTATTATGTAGGGAGCACCCTAATTTGGATCTCAACTCCTTTTGACTGCACTCAGACATTAAGATTACTATGTGTATTGCTGGGTTTGAAGGGTAATAGCCTATCAGTTGTGCAGCGATTTGGATGCAAACTATCTACAGACCCATGCAAAATAGTGGCCTCTTAGAATTTAAATTCCGCCGCGAATGACTGTAGCCTCTCAGTTGTAACCCCCGTCGGGGGATCGTTTTTGGGTCGCTGCAAGGACATTTCACTAGCAAACAAAGGAAAGAATAAAGTTCTCGGGTCTGCTCGTGCATAAACTTGTGAGTAGTAGCAGCAGCAGCAGCAGCAATAGCAGCCACCGGACAGACGCGTCCATGAGAAAGTCCGAACGCGAATGGAATTCTATTGGACACCTATTTTGTGCACCGAGTCAGGGAGTCCCAAAGCTTCGGGCTGCGACGACCTCTCACTGCTCTGGAGAGAGGGGTGGGTTTAGGGAAAGTGGAGCGCTTGAGCTGGAGGACGGTCGTCTGCAAGGTTTCCACGGATGCACCGAAGCCACTGTGGCCAAGGAGTCTCCCTCTCTCTTTTCATTTGGAGCGCGCCTGACCGGGATGGGAAGTTCACCCTGCACTTACTTGTGCCCCGGTGGCAGATGATAACCTTCTTGGGCTGGCATGGGCTCTGGCTGCCCGCGCTGCGCAAAGGTAAGTCGGACTGGACCAGCTCACTGAGGAAGTTGATGTAGCCGATGGCGAGGCGCAGAGTGTCCACCTTGGAGAGGCGCTTCTCGTAGGGCAGCGTGGGGATATGAGAGCGCAGCCCCTCGAAGGCATCGTTGATGGACTGCATCCGCCGCCGCTCGCGCACATTGGCCGCCTGCCTCAGTTGCTGCAGCTCCGCCTCGGAGCGCACCCGCCGCCGCCGCCGTGCTGCTGCCGCCGCCGCCGCCGCCGCACTCAAAGCCTTGAGGCTGCCCCTGGGCGACGTCGCCAGTCCGCAACACTCATAGGTGAAACTAGCCGACGACGGCGATGAGACGGACGTCGAGAAGCTACCTGGATCCGCCTCACAGCAACGAGAGAGTTCGGGCACATGTTCGGATGCTGAGCCACCGCCAGCCCCGTCGCTGCGGTAACACTCGTGGAACGGCGGGCTCAGGAAGTCCACCTCGGCCTCCAGGAGCTCGTCACCTTCCAGAGGGTCGCGGGAAGACTGATCAGTGAAAAATTCCTCGTCGTCGAAGTAAGATTCTGAGGAGAAGGAGTCCAGCCCAGCATGAAAGTGTTCCAGGAGTACCGATTCCATGCCTGATCTGGAAGAATGTGGTTCGGGAAAGGCGTCAGGCGAAGTCAGTTGTGGGCGAGTAGCTGCTTTTTCTTTCTCTGCTCCCCGCCTCCGCCTTTGGATCCTGCGGCGCTACGATTTGCGACTGTTCCCTTCTGCGTATTTGCGCGCGTTCTCTCTCCCCGACGGAGGCCGCAGACTTATAAGAACCGAGGACCGGCACGCGAGGATTCTTATAAGTACAACCGCAGGCGCGTGCCATTAACCAACATCGCCAGCCAATCAGGGCTCAGTGGAGGACCTCCCATGGTCAAGGGGCAGTGGGAGGGGGAGTATACACCTAGGCTATATCTAAAAGGGGAGCGAGAGCAGAGTACGCGCTCTCGTTTGGTGTCTGCGTTCGCTGATTTCCTTCTACCTGCCAGCAGAAAGTTTAAGGCATTGGTACAGTTACCTCCATTGTGCCCTGGAGGGATCCGAGGCTCTTGGAATATCACAAAGCAACTACCTGGCGAAGTTGGCGGAATCAATCTGTTTTCAGGCTTTTCTACTATTCAAATCTTGTCTACCCCTTCGTTCTGTATGTGCAGAGTAGAGACGAAGGGAAATCTAGTTCTGGTTTGGGCCCTGTTGGATCCTACCACCTCAGCGCAACTAGAATTGGCCTGGGAAAAGCTTCATAATTCCAGTCTAACATTATGCCCTATCCAAATTCCTGTTTTCATGAGCTTTTACTATTATTTATCTTGCTTTTTCTTGCTCAACCATTGTAGAACTAAGGCTCATTACCCCTTCTTTAGATATGTTATTAGATAGATTGTCAAAAGAAAGAGATACACATGATTAATCTGAAAGCTTATTCTAGATTTTCAGCATTTAATAGATGGAGATACTTGTCCAAAACCACTTTCTCTAGAAATAGATGAATCACCTCTCCCCCACTCTGTCCTTGCTACCTTGAATATCCTGATCCTTGGCTTCAAAAGTTTGCCATTCCCTCCACAGGGAACAGAGTCAAGGCCATATCCTTGAGTTTTGTTATCTATTGTGATCGTGATATCAGATAGCAGCCTTGAAGACCCACAACCATGGAACTCATTCCTGAGTGTGTACCATAAGAAAGTCTAATGGTATGCTAACTAAAAGCAGGTGGGTACATTGCACGTGTGTCAGCTGAACTCCTGTTTTCCAGTTACAAGCTTTGTAAAACTCAGATAAATACATTCCTTGTATGTTTGTACAGCTCATTAAACCGAAATATTCAAGTTGATGTCCCTTTATGAACCAAAATCAATTATTTCAATATATTGTTGTCCATAAACCATATTTTCATTTTATCTTAGACTACAATCCATGATTCAGAATCTCTGATATGGGGTGTTGTGACATCCAACTTAAGTGAAATCTTCAGATGAGAGAACTGCCCTGTTAGCTATTAAAATGTCCCAAACTAATGGCACTTGCAACAAATCGTAACTCATCTTTCTAATTAGGAGGTCTTTTACCTTCCCTTCCTCTTCTTCTCATGATGGCACCAAAAGACATTGCTACCTGAGACTAAGATCAAGACTGGTGTTGGTAAAGAGCTGCTGTGATGCCTAGGACAAGTTCCTGAAATTGTTATGACTTTCTTGCAAAGCCAAAATGCCAAAGATTGGATGCCTCATTTTGCCTGCCCATGGTAAGTCTGTAGCAGTCAGATGTTGGGATAACTTCTGGGAAATCACAATTCAAATCTATATTCAACCACAGAAACTCCCTGCGAGACCTTTGGCAAGTCACCTTCTCTCAGCCAAATCCTTGGAGGCAATGAATTCTTCTTGTGTGGGGACAAAATGAAAGGATCTTGTCATGAAAGGGGCCTCTCTCTTGAAGAAAAATATATCTAACAAAGAATGAAACAAATTGAAGGGAGGTGTGTTGGGTCTGCTTTTCTTTACTGACAAAATGTTCTACTGCATGTCTATGCTCTTTACTTTGAATTGTATCACCACAATTAAAAATAGTTTCACCAAATCATATGTCATATGTATACCATAGGAGAGTTAGAGTATTAATCACTAATTAAGTTAGAAAATCTCATGATTCAAGAGCTTAAGGCTACTATCACCATCGTTACTACCTCCTTCAACATAATCTTCCTCATGAATATGGAATCCACTTAGGCAAATTTGGATAGATTTTTAGCCTCGAAGCATTTAATACCATTCCACACTGGGACCAGCAGATTTTAGGTTTAAAACATTGAAGAATTTCACCCACCTTTTCAGGAGTCTCCACAAATGTCCAATTACCAAAAAAAAAAAAAAAAAAGATATTTTGGCCTATAGATGGAGTGCTGTAGAATTAGAAATAACCCATGGAGCAAATACAAGGTTTCTAAGATGGTTTGTTGGATACCATGCAACTCCTTCGCAAATTAATTATATATAATTAGATTATAGCTGTTTCGTGCAAGCCAGGGTGACATAGGCAAAACAGAGAGTCTGAGCAAGTATAAGAAACAATATATTACATGCTCAGAAGGTAATCCAGTCTTGTATGTTGGGCTCATATACTCCTCTCTCAAAGGATGCATAGATCTTCAAGTCTTCCTTTTGCACCCAGCAGCAGCCCCAGAGTGTCCACTGGTAATAATTGTAAGGCAAGGAATGGATCTTTGCCACCTGCCAATTCAATAACACTTTCACTTCAAAGTGGTTTTGATTTTGTCTCTTTTGCGAAGAGAGGGAATCCAGCCCTGAGACAGTCTGAGAATTAAACCTTTGTTCAGGGCCAGGCTGCTTTTCTGGATTTTGTTTTCCAGTTATCTCAGTTTGCTGAGGTCTTTGAAGCTTGATCATTCATCATACTTTGAAATTGGGTTTTTTTTCCCTAGTGTGGATAGAGGAACACTGTGCTCACTCTTCTGAAGTCAGATAACACTGGGTGTTTTCAACTAGACCAATCTATGTGTGTTATGTATGGGTATGGGTAGATATATACTTTCTTTTGAGAGTAGAATTTCATTTTTAATGTGGACCAGCGTGCTCACAGTAAAAAATGACAATAAAAGCTATCTTATGACATCTCATCTCATCTTATCATCTTACTACAGCAATCTTGAACTTGAGTACAAATGTGATCTGAACAGCCCACCACCTCTGCCACTTTGGACTTACTATGTTCTCATTTTAAAAATCAGTTCTTTTCATTTATAAAGCTGGTAGAATTAAGATTTCTATTGTAAGTCATAGCAATAAGTACATTTCAACAACATTCAGCCTGTTGTAAAAAGATCAATATAAAGAAAAGACCAGGTAAATGTGATTTATACCAAACTAAGTATTACTGTACTGTGGCCTCACTCGGTATATGCTTCAGCTTCAGTTTCCTGCCAGCATTCAAAGAGTAGGATTGCATGCATCCGTGTGCAGATGGGATTTTCATGAGATTAGGCTAAAACCTAGGTGACCAAGAGTTCTAATCTTGTCTTAGGCGCAAAACCAACACCTAGGCCAGTCATTCTCTGTAAGCCCAGGAAGAAAGCAAAGAGAGTTATTGCTAAAAAAATCTTCCCAGAATGACAAGGACCAGTCCAGGCAATTGCCAGGAGTCAACACTGATTTGAAAGTACAAATAACCTTAAACAATAAAGTATATTAAACTAAATGCTTTTAACACTTATGGATAGAGTTGGTCTGCATGCAATCCTATTCACACAATCTGAAAGTTCTGCTTGTCACAGCAGAATTTATTTCCAGCTTAATGAACATGCACAAATTGAAGTGCTGGAATGTTTTTAAAAGTGCTTTAAATGTTGCCAATATTAAACAACTGAAAACTATTAGAGCCACAAATCTATCTCAGTATTTCAGTTTCTGCCTTCAATTGATTCTTGCCTATTACATCACATAGAATGAATTTTAAGTTTTGTTAGAAGTACTATAAATTTTCTCTTTACTTTTGCTCTTTTCCAAACAAAATGGCTCTTGTTTTCTTTAGAATTGGAGCATAGGATTGCTTGTGGCTTATTTGATCTAGAATAGTAAGTGCAATCAAATAATCACTAATCCTGTAAGTGATTTAAATATTCAAGATGCAACATTTCGTGGTGAAATGTTAAAGATAGTCTTGCTTAAAATGCTAGACCTAAATCCCTATCTATTCTAGGGATTTGCTCTCAGATTTAAAATGGTATAATGTTGTAGTGTGCATAGCTTCTGCAATGCTTCATAATACTTATATCTAGAGGGAAAAAACTGTTTTATATTGTGTCCCTTATAATGTTTGTCCTGTTTTTTTTAATAAACAGTATTCTCAATCAGAGGGTGGCTACTTTTTCTTAGTCTCTGCAGATCAATTTGTAAAGAAATTGTGAGAAGATAGGGTGCTTACAAAATGAGCATCACCTATGCTCCTGTTGTCCTGTCCTTTTAAGCCCTCTTCCTAGTCAACACAGCAATTATTGGCTATTAAATCTGAGAAGGGAAGGGTGTAGTTGGAATTCTCCTGGTTGGAGAATTCTGGGAGTTGAAGCCCACAACTCTTAAAGTTGCCAAGTTTGGGGACCCCTGAGTTAGAGGAAAAATAGGAAGAAAAGTAGTAGATGCAGGAGAAATGGAGTGGGGAGCAGTTCATACTAGCCTTTGATTGAATTAGTGAGTGAGTGTGTGTACTGCTTAGAGATCTGTGTGGTTGTACTAGGTCTCTTGGGTTTTAGAGCCCAATGACTTAGGCACACATAAAAGAACCCATAATGAAATGCATAAAACAAAATATCTAAACCTCAGTTCAATATACTTTAGGATGGCTAGAGCAAAAAGATTTTAACATAATACATAAATTGCAAAATGTACTTATTTTAGACAGTTTTAAAATTAAGTGGACAGATTCATAGAGAATCAGTGATTAACCATAATAGCTAAGTAGGACCTTCATACTGAAAGTCAGACTGTCAATTATTAAGTTTTGGGAACAATCCTTTGCAATGGAAAAAAAACACCCAGTTTTGCAGCTAAATGCTGCTTCTCAAAAGCATCTAAGTTTTATATAATCCCAAACAAGAATACTTTTGTGTTTTCTAACTCAAAACAAGATTGTCCAACTAGATTCTGGTGCCAGATATATCCACCCAAGAGTGCCTAAAAGTTTTTTTTTAATATTGTAGTATGAAAACAGTGGTTAATATCTACAGATGAGGAGGAGGCAGTGGTGCTATAGGGAAAACTCTACAGCAAATTCAGAGTGAGATCAATATAAAAGAGCAAAATGATTTCTAGATACAAACAGGCTGCCTTCCAAATCAATGGAATAATATGCATTTTAAAAGAATTTCCCTGTACATGATACTAAAATGTTCCCAACTATGCTGCTGGAAAGAAATAGAACAACATCTAATGAAGTGAGTGTGATCTATATAAACTTATGTGATAATGCATTTATTTGTGTTTCAGGAGCATGTTGTTTACAAACATCAGTTCCCATCAAAGGTCTACTACAGGAGAGAACATAGGGCTCTTTTTGTTTTTTGTTTAGAAGCAAAGAAACATAATATTCTTTAGAAGCAAAAGTAGTTCAAACCATCCCAAATGATGTTGTTTTGTGGGTAGATGTGCTGGGCAATCATGCACTGGGAAGTGTGATATAATGGCACACTGATATGATGTTTCCATTCCGCCTCCCCTCTCTAAAGACTTCCTATGCAAAATCATCCTGGCCGATTTTGGAAGTGACTCTGAGTGAGACAATCTGAAAGGCTGCTGTGCTTCTTCCTGTTACAGAAATATGTATGTTGTTGAAGGGGGGGGGGGAGGGATTTATTGGAGTTAATTAATACGAAACTTGTCGTGCTTTTGTTTTGCTGAATTCTTCCTCAGATAAACGACTTCTCCATCCTCCTGTTCGGCCTTTCTGAGGCCTTGTACACCTGTGAGAGCTTGGAGGCGGAAGCTCGGAAGCGCATCCCTTGCTCGCAACCCTTACGTTTTGTGAACGGAGAGGGCTGAGGACAGTCAGGGACCCTGACGAAACAGCTTCCCCTTTGCGTCATCCTCTCTCCACAGCAGAACGGCGCCCCAGGCAAGCGGCACGAATCCAACAGCCTCGCCTAAGTGAGGGACAAAAAAAAGCCCGTGGAGAATACGAAAGTGCGACGGCGCACCTGCAACCCGACGCAGCGAGTTGCTGGTACCTGAGCAAAGCCCGGCTGGTAATGCGCCATAATGCACCTCCTTTCAAGGTCTTTCAAGTTGAGGTTAGGATGTCTCTGTTCCCCGCTACCGCACCGCCCCCTACACCAAGCTGCAGAACAGGCCGAATCCATGGGAATCCCGCCACTTGTGCGCTCGGAGGCGAAAGTAGCCTGAAGGCGGAGGGACCTTCCCCGCTCGTCATAGAACCGGTGGAAGGCTGCTGTATCACAAGTGGATCGCCATCGATTTCCCGGCGAGGACGCAAAGGCAAATCAAGTAAGGGGAGGGAGAGAGGAAGATGAGGTAGACGGGTGTGAGGTGACAATTAACACAACCAACCATTCAGCTAACTTTCTTCTCCCTCCGGCTACACTTCTCTGCGGTCGCCTCTCGAACAGCGCGTGGGAGGTTTTGCTGAACACGCGAACGCGTGGTTTAGCAACGAAAACATCGCGAACGCGAGAAGCAGGTTTAGCAACGAAAACATCCCGCTGAATCGTCAAGTAAGAATATTCGGGATGGGCAGTGTACCCTTGACTCTTTCCTCCTGCCCGAGGAAGCGCTGCAGTGCGGACCCTCCTCCCGCCTCTCTCCAGGACACCAAAGAAACAGGGAGAGCTCGACCCAAAAGTCCACGAGGCGTTTCCAGCGCGCAGATCTGGGCAAGAAGGCCTCAAGGCTAAGGAGTCGGTAGAGGAACCAATGGAGCAGGATTGCACAGGAAACAGAAGCAAGTTTCCCCAGAGGTTTGTTGTGGGCAAAATAGTCAATATGGCGGCTACGAAGGCATGATGAGAGCTCAGACTGTCTAAGCTCGAGGAAAAAACAGGCAGAGTAACGATCGCATTGCTCTCCGCCACATTGATTTTCTTGTGCAATAACCTATGGATGCCCCTTTGCCCACAGTTGGAGTTTAATAAAGAACTGTTGTTCAACCTTGGCAATTTTAACAGGTGTATATTTCAATAACACAGTATTCTCCATCTAGCAGATCCCTGGGGAATTCTGAGAGTTGAAGTGCAGAATTCTTAAAATTTCCAAGATTAGAAAATACTGCATTAGAAAATTCCTCGTATAGTTTATTTGTTTTACCTACGCCATTAAACATGTATGGAGCGGGATAAAAATGTCAAAACTGTTTCCAATAAAGCTCGACCCATTAAGACAGCAATATAGCTAAAGCTGGTCCTGTTTTCTTCCAGCTCGGCCTCTTAGCCAGGTCCCAGCCAGAGCCAATTTAACTTCGGAGCCAATGCCAGGGCGGTAGATCGTAGCCACCTGCTGATTCTCGTTTAGCATCTGGAATAGTGGCACAACTGGAGTGAACCCCAGGTGTTTAACTCAACCGCAGTACTTTTTCTCCTCTTAGTGTTTTTTTTTTTTTGGGGGGGGGGAAACTCTTCTGTCCCCTGAAATAACAGCTTCTTGTATGGTGAGAGATGGAGAGAGACAACGAATGCCCCGAAAGATCCTGCTTTGTCCCCAGCAGCAAAGATTAAACAGCGGAGCACCCTTCAATTGCCCTTGCCCTCATAAAGCATAACTAATTCTTCCTGGAGGGTGATCGGGGAAAAGTTTCCTTTGGGGGGAGAGAGAGTGAATTCCGCTACCGACATTTGTCTCCTGCAGTGGCGCAGGTGGATTCGCTTCTCTGAGCCGCAGCAACTGTTTTTTTATCCAACTGAGCATCCCGGCACACGCGCCACCTGTCTCACCTAAGCAAGACAAGAGGCCGCGCCGAGACGCAGCCATGCTGCTCGCCCCTGAGCCGAGCGCTTTAGCTCCGCCTCTCCTCCGCCAAAAGAGGCTTCTCCGTTCGTCCGCAAAGATGAATCCTCCGCTCGTTTTCTCTGTGCGGTAGGAAAACCAGTGGCCACGCTGCTCAAGCGACCTGCAAAGCGGCTTGTTACTTCAAGGGGTATTAAACAGCATCTTGCAAAAGCTGCGCGTGGCAAGGGAGGAGAGGCAATGGCGAGAAGGCAACACGTGCCTTTCGGGAGCCTTCTTTCTCCCCTTGCGCCTGGCTCTCTTGCTAGGTCCCCCGTACTGCTCCGCCCCGCCCCTTCTCGCCCCGCCTGCTTCCTCCAGCCGGCCTAGGGCTATTAAGGCTTCCCTCCCGCCCAGAGCGCTTGGGAAAGCCTGCAAAGCTGCAGACCGGGCCAGTCCATGGGAATCTGGCCACTTGCGCGCTTCGCAGCCGGGAGGGGGGCTGCGCTTCCTTTACAAAAAGAGACACAATTAAGCAAAATGCTCAATGAACATTATAAATGATGGGCAATCGCTCTGCAGATTGCCTAGCAAATCAAATTATATATGGTTGCTCACGGGTGATTTCCAGGCGCTTTACAAGGCAAACAGGTATCTTTTTGTACTTTTGCCCTTTTAGCCATCTTCTGTTGCTCCCGCCCCCGCCCCCCCCGTGCTTCGCACCACCCAAACCCGGCTTTTAAGAAAGAAGACAAAGTCACCCAAGATGGGCAAGAGGGCTTGAAAGCAGGTCTTTAGCTATTCAGAATCTCCCCCAGCAGCCCGCCACTCAGTCCCACTTTTGTTAGCTACTGGATTTCACACGAGCCCGGGAGGTAAAGGGGAGTAATGGGGGGAGGCGACACTTTTTACAGTGTCTTCTTGTAAATTGGACCAAGAGTTGGCTTCGCAAACCCGTAGGCACCTGCTCCCCAAGACCAAAGGGCTCGTCTGGATTTCCATAAAGAGGGATGGTGCTAAA
>BLBF01000094.1:2817230-2889022 GCA_015471245.1 Laticauda colubrina | reverse complement strand
ATAGAATAGAATAGAATAGAATAGAATAGAATAGAATAGAATAGAATTCTTTATGACCAAGTGTGATTGGACACACAAGGAATTTGTCTTCGTGTAAATACAGTATACATAAAGGAAAAGATTCTTACATTGAAAGGGAAAAAGCCTTTTCTTTCAAACAGATAGATGTGTTTTCCAATCAATTAACGATCCATTTCTATTTCCAAATTTTAAAATAAAAAGATTTGGGAAGCCGCATTTACTTTAGGGGAGATATTTCATCTATTCTTCAATATCACACTGAGCCCAATGAACTTTAGAGAATCCTCTGATTATTCAGAAAAAACTACAACAGAAATCAATTGGATTTGTCCTGGTGAATAAGCACAGTACCATGGCAACTTTGATTGGATTACACGCTGAATTGGTATCCTTATGTCAAAGAACAAACTACAAATAAAAATACAACCACCACCAGCATGGATACATGTGTTTCTCACTTAAATACAAAGACAGGCATACTTTTTTTTAGTAACTAAAGTTAACAAAATATTGCTCCATGGCTACTCTCTCCAAGCCTCTTCAGTCCCAGTATTGGGAGAGTGATGGGGGGAAAAAAACATTCAAAGCCATTAAATACAGCTCGAAGGGCTTTTAAATAATGACACAAACTCTCATCTCTTTTATATAAGGCAGACACATTTCCCTCAAATTCTCATCTTTTAAAAAGTGGAAATTCCTTACTGCTGCTGTGAAAAGTATTGTTGGGTTTGAAACAATAGAACCAGCTTCCCTTCCTCCACCAATTTTACCTGTGGATTTGAATGAATACATTTATGCACTATGTTCTCAACTTTTCCTAGAATAATGACAGATCAAATCATTGGACTGGAACAGATATCAGGTGTTCTAGTCCAGCCTCTACATAGGGCAGGAGTTCTTATACCAATTCCAGATGAATAGTTCTCCGATATTTTCTTGAAAACCTTCAACAATGGAGCATCCATAACTCTGGGAAGCAAGCTATTCCATTATTTTTTCTTCTGTTAGGAAATTTCTCCTTAGTTTTTAGATAGGATTTCTTTGATGGATTTCCACCCATTGCTTCTTGTCCTACAGCTTTGGAGAATAAGTCAATTACCTCTTCTCTACGACAACCCCTCAAGTACCAGGAAACAGCTATCATATTTCTAAACCTTCCCTTCATTAGACTAGACACACCATTTATCATATGATTTGGCCTCAAGACCTTTATCATTTTTTGCACACTGCTGACACATATTTAAATGGTTGTCCACTAGAATACCTAGATCCCTCTCACAGTTACTACTGCTGAACCAGGTACTGTCTATTCTGTACCTATGCATTTGGATTTCCATGCCTAAATACAGGATTTTACCTTTCTCTGAACTGCATCTAGTTTTTTATTTGTAAGATAATTAACTGCCCATCTTACCACAAGTCAACCCTTGTTAGCTATGCCCCGGTAGTCAAGTCTGTCATGATCCTTCTGAATCTTCAATCATTTCCAATGTGTTAAAAATTTCAAGCTTGGTATCATCTGCAAATGTCTGAGTTCCTTTTTATACTTGCAATTAAAATTCCTTGTCAATTTTTGCCTGATTCTACATCGAAAGTCTCTGTATGATTTATGTTAAAATGCTTAGATTTTCTCAGAGGAAATCATTAACTGCCACGAAAATGGCATTGTTTGTATTTCTATTTTCTTTGAAACAATTTACCAGAACATTCAGTGTTTGGCTATTCCCCAAACATTTGCATTAGTTAATGCTTTAATACCTAACATTGTTTCAATGTTATTTGCTTTTATCTCTTTTTGTAAAGAAAAAAGTACACACAGCAGGGACAATTGAAAAAAATGTTTTAGTATGAACATTTCATTAACAGCATATGATTTACTATCAGTAAAAAATAAGGGTCATATTTCATACATCCGTAATCCTCAGTTATGATTGCAGTAATGTGCAATAAAGTATAAATATAGAGACCATTTCAGCTATTTCAGTAAGTGTTTCATTGATTTAGTTTAGCAATAAAACAATTGTTGACTGAAGTGTATCAATTTTCTTACAAAGAAAGGAAATATTGTAAATATTCTGAATGAGGATCTTTATTATGACTCAGAGGCTTGATTCCAATCCAGAAGCACATTAGTAAGTTAATCTAGATAGAATTTGGATTTGTCTAAATTCTAAATCAGCTTTCCCCCTTTCGGGTATATTAGACAATAACTCTCATCAGTTATATCTGATATGATATGTATCAGCTTGAAGTAACAGGAATTGTAGTACAATAGATGGGGAGGGGGGTATACCATGCAGGGGAGGCTTGGCCTAGATCCATCATGTTCCTCAACGTATAACCATTCAGTTATAAAGGCACTGAAAAATTGATTCACAATTACTCCTTGCACTTATGACTGTCACAGCATCCCCAATGTCACATGGTCAAAATTCGGGTGCTTGGCAACTAGCATGTATTGACAACTGTTGCAATGTCCTATGGTCATGTGATCTCCACTTGCTTCTTTCCCAGTGTGTTTTGACAAGCAAAGTTAATTAGTGAAGCTAGATTCACTTAAAAATTGCATGAGTCACTTGTGATTAACTTAACAACTGTGGCAAAAAAAAGATTGTAAAATCAGGCCCAACTCGTTTAATAACTGACTTGCTTAGCAATAGAAATTCTAGTCCCAGTTGTAGCCATAAGAGGAATAATTCTATACTTTGATGTTTCTCAACCTTGATAACTATAAGATACGTGGACCAGTTAGGATCGAACTTTTGACAGTGGGCAGAATTAGCCTGCAATACTACATTTTAATCACTGTGCCACCAGTGCTCCTATTGGCATATATTTACAATGGTTGCAGTGATTGCCATTTGTGATTCTTACAGCTGGCTTCTAGCAAGTAAAGTCATGAGGGAAAGCTGGATTCGCTTAACAGTCATGGAAAAAAAGATTGTAAAATTGGGCACAATTCATTTAATGACTCCTTAGTTCAGTGGTTCTCAACCTGTGGGTCGCAACCCCTTTGGGGGTCGAACGACCCTTTCACAGGGTAGTTTAAGACCATCAGAAAACACATATTTTTGATAGTCTTAGGAACCGAGCCATAATTTTATGGTTGGGGGTCACGACAACATGAGGAACTGTATTAAAGGGTCACAGCATTTGGAAGGTTGAGAACCACTGCCTTATTTAGTGATGGAAGCTTTGGTCCCCACTGAACCACTGTCCATGGTCTTTTGCTTCCCTAGCAACTTAAAGTTGCATGGACTTCTACTTCCAGCACTGGAGTTGAATTTGTAGATAACTAGGGAATTATTGGAATTGAAGTCCACGCATTGCAGAGGTGGGGGAAAAGTAGGAATATGACATTTGAAGCCCATGTCCAGGATCCATCTGTGTGTGGTGGCTCTTGATGCACTGACTCCAGCCTCAGTCCACTCTTTGTGAAAGTCCCCAACACTTTTGAATGGCCTTTTCCTGACAATCCTCTCCAGGCTGCAGTCATCCCTGCTGCCTGTGCACCTTTTTCTTCCACGCTTTTCCTTTCCACATAACTTTCTATTAATGTGCTTTGATACAGCATTTTAGGAACATCCAACTTCATTTGCAATTACCTTTTGAGGCTTTCCCTCCTTATGGAGGGTGTCAATGATGGCTTTCTGCACAACTGTCAGGTCAGCTGTCTTTCCCATGATTGTGATTCCTACTGAACCAGACTTAGAGACCATTTAAAGGCTCAGGTACCCTTTGCAGGTGTTATAGCTCAATTAGCTGATTAGAATGGGACACTTTGAGCCTAGAATATTGAACCTTTTCACAATATTCTAATTTTCTGAGATTGTGGATTTGGGGTTTTCATGAGCTGTAAGTCATAATCATCTCAGTTATGGCGAATCACGGCTTGAACTATCTTGCTTTGCATGTAATGAGTCTATCTCATATTAGTTTCACCTTTTAAGTTGCATTACTGAAATGAATGAACTTTTGCAGGATATTCTAATTTTTCGAGTTTCACCTGTATTAACTATCCCCAATTATCTTTGACTCTGCTTAAGGTTGTGCTACCACCTAGAGGCCAATAAATTCTATTGTGCTCGTTGCAGCGCATCTGCCACCGGGGTGGGGTGTGTGTGTGTGTGTGTGTGTGTGTCAATTTGCCAGCAAATTTTAGGACTGGAGATTCCGCAGGCCATTTTGCAGCTCTTCTCAAAGAATCCGCGCTCCTGACGCTTACTGCGGTTTTCGCAAAAATTGACCGGGGAACCAGGCAACAACGCTGGGGGGAAAAAAAATCCGACCTGTCGGCTCGGTCCCAGGCCAGCCAAGAGGACACGGCTGCTAGCTCGTTTTCCTGATCCCGTCGTTCCGATCCATTTGGCTCGACGTATCCCAACACGGTCCATTCCAAGCAGCTACTGAGCGTCGGTGTGAGCCATTCCACATTCCTCAGCGCCGGCAAACACGTCAAGGGGAAGGCGAAAGCCTGCGGAACCTCTCGCGGGAGAGGCTCTCGCCCCCTCGCGGATGCTGAGGTCTCTGAGATGGCCAAGCGAGCGGTAGCTGAGGCGTAGAAGACCCTCTCGCTCGCCCCCGGGCTCCACCTCGCATGCTCTCTCTCTCTCTCTCCGCTTCGCCTTCCGCAATCTCTTGTCTCCAAGCGGCACAGAGAGAAAGGAGCGTGTCCAGGGGTCAAGCGGTCGAAAAAGGGCTTGGCCGCCAAGGCTTCCTGGGTTTTCAGCGATGAAGCTTCTCCCGGCCATCCACTTACAGCCGACCGCCACATGTTCACGGTGGACATTCATGTTCTTTTCAGACATTCACGAGCCTATGAGAAAGAGTCGGACCCGCCTCTTGCTTGCTTCCCCCGTTAGTCCCGATGCTCTGCTCCAGACGGAATAGCCAGGTTATTAATTTATCTTCGCTTTGGAGAGCTGCGGGATGGAAAGGTCGTTTTTTAAACGGGTCTTTTTTTTTTTCTTTTTTCTTTTAGTGGAAAAGAACGTACCTGATACTTTCCGCAGGGATTGCATTGGATTTTCGAGGTTATTCTTCCCTCTGAAAACAAAACGGATTTCTTTTCTCCAGTGCAATCTGCCCCCCTCCGGAATTTATGACACAACTTATCTCATTGTGTGCAGAGGGAGGAAAATAATGATTTAGGGGCTCTCTCCGGCTCCCTGATTTGAAGTAGCAATTGGGAAAGGATTGCAAACTTTGACAAGGGAAAATGAATATTCTTTTCTTTGTTGAAATAACCTGTAAAAATACTCATTTGAGGAATGAGTTATGCTCTTTTGAGGGGAAAATACTCATCTGAGAGTCTGCCAGTCGTAAGGATCTGATGCTTTAGGTTATTTGGTCCTAAAAGTCTTAAGTTTCAGAAGGCTAATTTAAAGCAGTTCTTTAAATTTTGAGTCATAGTCTATGTTTCTATTACCCACAAATATTTTGATTTAATCATACAGCATTATTTATTCACAAACACTTTGTACTTTGAAATAAACCAGATCACCAGAGTTGACATTTTAAGACTTTATTTTCTTAAAAATATTCAGAACTAGTCTTTGTCCCAAATGAGGAATTTGGTGATTTTGTAGGCCAGTTGCGTGGCAGATCAATCATTTCAGACAGATGATTCTGCAGCAGGTAAGTTGATTGTAACACCATATTTGCATATCAGTTTCTTTTTTTCAGCCACATTTCACATTACTCAATTTTAGTAAGTATATTGGGAGTCAGTGCTAATATATTTTAAAAACAAAAGCACCCTGTAACCATATCTTATAAAGTACATTGCATGATAAGTGAATTATGAACATAGCTTCCATCCAGACATTTCCGCATTTAATGTTTTAACCTATCTTTTAAAAAAAGGAAATTTAGTGTAACTACATCAGTTAGCACTTGACATAAATTATTTGTTGTTGAGAATAGGTGCTCAGTTCAGGGGAGGCTGAGGGCATTCTGGAGATCAAATTATAAGAGTCATTAATTGCTGTCCATTCTTGAGTCAGAGTTCATGGAAACTATGCAGTGAAAAAGGCTCGGTACTAAATTTGATTAATGGTTAAATATGTTAGCTTCAAGACTCAGAGGAAACATGCTGTTCTTATGGATGGTGCACTGATTTTAATAGTATATAGCAGAAAAGTGAACTGATATTGTTTCCAACAGTTACAGCAGACAGACATTGGTTTAGCAATACATGAAACAACAGGAAATGTGTATGAACTGTTAAATGTAAACTCAAAGAACTGTATGGATATTGTCATTTTAATGTAACTTTCAAAAATCAATAACTGTGATAGAGCTGTGGGTTTGTTATAATCTGTAGATCAATATAATTGCTTAAAAATATAAACAGAATAACAAATGGACCTACAAACAGCAATTTTACCACATACTGTACTTTAGGGTCTTGCTAATAAAAAAAAAATGTCAGTGGAAGGCCAGAGCTTAATGTACTGCTTCTCACATTCCCTGTAATTGTGGACCACAAATAAACAAACACCTCTTTTAATTTTCAAGAGCATGGAAGGGGTAAAATAATGACTACAGTCACATGCATCCCTTTCTACTCTTCATTTAAAAAAAAATCTTATGAAATTTTGTACCAAAAATTAAAATTAAATATTTATTATCCAATTATGTAATTAAGCTCGTAATAACAATCACTTTTATCAAAAAACTGTTCCTAAATGATACTGTGCATTAGAAATCTTTTTGAAAAATGAGGACTGGAGAGTGAGCAAATGGAATCACCTTTTAAAATACTCATCATGTTTTTCTATTTATGATTTGTTTGGGTTATTTGTAGAACACTGTTCAACTCAGCTTAATGGACTTATGGACTCACAGTCTATAATGGCATTTGAGATCCGCTTGTGTCAATTTCCTGTATATCAGTACTCGTGTTGTTACCTGCTTACCTGTAACATCATTTTCATCTGACTGGCAATAAAGGTAGGAAGATGGAAACTGAGATAGCAAATGAATTTTGGCTGGTTGACAGGTTCGTGAACATGCAAAGCTTCAATGAATCAGCTGATAGGTCTACACAAATATCTGATTTTCTCAGATTCAGAAGGCTGACTTAGAGCAGTGATGGCAAACCTTTTAGAGACTGAGTACCCAAACCACAACCCAAAACGCACTTATTGCAAAGTGCCAACACAACAATTTAACCTGAGTTTTATTACTTAAAATAATGATAAACAAGGCAGCTGATTGTTCTAAGAAAAATGTGCTAAATGCACTTTTATGCCCCTTCATTTTTTCCTGCTTTTGAAATAGTATGTTTAGCAACAACAAAAGAAAAACTTTTGTATTATAATTTCTTGGTTTTTCTCTTTATTTTCTTATCTCAATTTTCTCTGTATATTTTTACTTTTTGCTAAAATAAAATAGTTTTAATTTCTATTATTGAAAGAGATGTGACTTTCCTCATAGCTAAATACCCATCAATTATTTATCTGGAAGAAAACTGTAACACCATAAAATGTCCTATCCAGGATAGAAGAAGGGACAGTTTGAGCTTACATACCTTTGGTTCCAAGCTAAAAAATTCAATTATCTTTGGACAGGAAATTCAAAACAAGAAAGCAGGGAGGACAAAGCTATTGTTACATGGCCTGTATCTTGCAGGAAAAGATAAGATTAGGGATGCTTTGAATCCATTGTTTGGGGACCAGGTAGGGTTTTTTTGTACTGCTTCTTTGTCTGATGAGTGACTCCATTAAAGAAATATGTTTATTCCCCCCCTGCCCAAGTATTTTCTTCCAGGGACTCTGCAAATACCGTGATTGTCTAAGGCTAAAAATAGTGGTGGGATTCAAATTTTTGTACTACCGGTTCTGTGGGCATGGCTTGGTGAGGCAGGGGAAGGATCCTGTAAAATCTCCAGTCAGAGGTGGTATTTGTCGGTTCTCCGAACTACTCAAAATTTCTGCTACCGGTTCTCCAGAACTGGTCAGAACCTGCTGAATACCACCTCTGGCTAAAAAGTACATCATGGGTAGTTATCAATTTATATTCTTTGCTTCTCCACCTACACTTGGCCACCACCCCCACTGTGGCTGCTGCCTGTTTAGCAGAGGTGGCCTTGGCTGTAGTGGGTGGCTTGTTTTTTTGTCCACTGTAATCCACAGGAAAAGAAAGATGGAGGAAAGGCCATGTATGGCTGGGCACACTTGGCAGGATGAGGAGCATGACAGGCTGTTTTATTTGCTGCCAGTGGAGCCACTGATCAACTGACTGATCCTATTGAAGCTGAACCCAATGTGGGGATTAGTTTGGCCAGGCAAATTATCCTACCCACGCTATCAAAGTGGATCATGGGCGCTGTGTTTGCAATGTAGAAACAGGGAATGGAGTAGCCAGCATGAGGCAAGGAGGAGCAGGGAGAAGTAAAGACCACTCTGTTTCCCATTTTGCCATTGCAGTGCCATGCCACAGAGCTTTCCCCACCAACACCACGAAGACGTCCTTGCTTCCCCCAAGCATTTTTTGGTCTACTTGATTTCCAGATCCATCACATTTCTGTGTTGCATTTCTCGCCATTGTGTGCAGGGAAACAGAAGTTTGTAGGACTAAAAAAAAGTTCAATCAATTCCAACTTTGCAAGGTTTTTTTTTTGTGAGAAGTTGGAATTGATAGAAAACATTTTTTTTAGTCCCACAAACTCCCCCCCCCCTGCAAATGGTGAGAAACGTGACACAGAAACACAATGGAGCAGGGCTGGGGCAACAGTGTGGTTGCCCACAGAGAGGGCTCTAAGTACCACCTTTGGCACGCGTACTATAGGTTCACCACCACTGGCTTAGAGCAAGGAGTGCTGGAAAACTGCAATTGAAGAATGAATGGGATATCCCAAGCTATATGTTCTGCCTTGTGCCTCATAAAAATTGCTACAGCAGATAGGGACTATATCGTGTATGTGACCTCTCCAATGATGAATTCTGAACTTTTCTGGCAGTTCATATGGAACCTGAAAAAAAAAATTATTTAAAGGACAAAAGTGATCATTTTTGGTAACAAAAAAGAATAAATATCATGTTATACAATTGATTTGTTGTCTCAAAAATATAGGAGAAAAGTGATTTTTGGTAACAAAACAGAACAACTATTATGCTATGTAATGGATCTATTGTCTGTCAAAGATGGTTTATTTTTGGATGAAAAACAGCTGAATTTCCAGGAGTTACAGCAGCAACACTGAATGTGAATGAATGTTTAAAAAATAAGTGATGAGCCAGAATACTTTTTTCCTAATTTAACCATATAATAGCAATTTCACTGGAAGGTCTGATGGACATTTCTAGTTACTTATGTCAGGAGAAAATTAGTAATGATCAGAAACTGGGCTAAAACATGGTAGGGAATAGATGTCAGAAATAAACTAGTCCAGAAGGACAGAACATTAGCTGAGGTTTATTGTCAGCTGGTTGTAACCATTTCATTCCTCAGTATTTTATGTTCAGTTTTGTCTATTGGCAGTGGTATAGAACTGCTACTCACCAAACCAAGCCTGATCATTTCACTGTCCAAATAAATCTAATTGTGTATGTTCTGCAGTTTTGTCATACAGACAGAATTGAGTGTCCCAAGAACTATAGCTTTTATTATTTCAAAAGAAATATCCCTAAAATTCCCCAAACCTCAAAAGAAGTCAATGGAAAAATGGTCTCTAGTACTCTCAAGATACTCTTAAGAAAAAGTGTGGAAATCCTTGATTTGGTCCAATATACTGTACATATTAAAAAGTTAAACATTTGCTTTCTGCTAAGTTCAGTTCTTCATGACTTCATGGATATATTCATCTAGTTATCTTGGCAATGGGATTTTATTAATTCCTTCCCAATATAACCCATAACCATGGATTTTTTTAGATTTCTTATTCAAATACTCCTGCTTTGTTTTTTCACATTATTAAATTGATTAGATGATTAATTGCTCCTAAAATGAATAAGTAAATTGCAATTCCTCAAAGGATGAAAACATACATGATTAACAAACATTTCTAATCAGAGAGCAGTTTTCTTCAAGATATTTTACTAATTCTGGAAAGAACCTCACTTTCTTAAAAACAACCTACTAAGCCTCTGAGCTCAAAAAACACTTCCCCAGGCTATTTCCCCCAAAAAATTGAGCTCAAACCTTAAGCCATACAGTGAACAGAGAAATATTTGTCCACAGGAGCTTTTCTCTAGATTATTTGAATAGATTTATCACCCTGAACTAAGCCCAGGCCATCTGTTATGTCCTCTAATTACAGATGCAGAAAGAGGTAATTCACAACAGCATCATAAAAAAGTAAAATATAAATGATTTAAGAGTAGGCTTATGCCATGTTTCATGTACTAATCAGAGCTAAATGACTCACTTCTATGACAGCTTGACTTCCTTGTTAAAAGATCCAGTTTCTTGCAGACAAATTGATCTGGAATATTTCCCAGACTCTGCTTTCATGTCATACATGGTAATTTTGGTCTGAAGTCCTACATATTTTCTAATATTATTCCTAATTTATTAGTAAAGTTCAAAGTCTTGCAACGTTTTTCTCTTTTGGGCATTCTTTAAAAAACTATCTACAAAAAGAAGGGTGAAGCCTTGCAAATTTTTTGAAGTAACAGTATTTGATTAAATAAAATTCCTGGTATTTAGTAATAGCTATATGGCATGACTTGATTCAGGTTCATATGAAATTCATAATCTCATTGCCCTTCTTTCTCCTGAAATTCTTTATTTAAAACATTGATAAATCTAAAGAGCAGTTTTAGAGAACATACATTTCATGCTGTATTCAAATATGTTATATCTTCCTATCATATCCATTGTTTCTTTTGCATTTCTATGTGCGTTATCAAAGAATGTATATTAAATGCTAAACAGTCAGAACTAAGTAAGGCAATCTGCTGTCCAAAGGAAACTCCAATACTTGGAAGGTAAATATTGATAGAGTATCTCTGGCAAGTTTCCAATAGGATTGTCTCCTGACATCATGGTTAATTGATGAAAAATGATGGAAATTGAAGATCATCACACAGATGCCCCAACTTAAGGAAAATCTAGGCATTGTCAGGTGCATGAAATCAGGAGCCATGATACCTACATACAAGAATCTGTTCAACTGACAAACTGCACCAGATAAGAATTAATGGACTTCAAGAGAGGGGATTGTATTTAGGTAAATCTTTTCTGGCTTTTGTGTTTGATCCTGCCCTCAGGCTCAGCCTGGTTATCTCCTACAGGAATCTCTTTAATCTCTTTTAAGATTAGATTTGGCAATTCCTTTCAGAAAACTTCCAAAGTCTAAATCTAAATTATTTTCAATTAAGTCTATTTCATTTGAAATGGCTTTGGAGGATCAAGCATAAAGGAAGACTGGACCTCAGTTAACATATGCGTATGAGCATTTACTGCCACTTTTCTGTTGATTCTGGGTTTCAACTAATGGCCCATTGGTATAGAAAAAAGTTTGAGAAAATCAAAATAGTGTACAGATGATGAATTCTTGCAGTAATTTTAACTGATAAATTATATACATACGTAGAGAACATCTACCTGAATTTTTCACTCCACTGCAGAATTCACTCTATATATTTGATCTTATACTATGTTTTTTATTTTATTTTGAGACATAAGAGCTCAAGATGGAGTAGTGATTAAATGATTATTTTCTCTTTGTTCCCAGAGTTTTGAGTTTATTATCGAATTGATAATAATCAAAGCTCTACTTTTGGGAAAAAACTTCTGGGATTACGTAGAAGTGCCATCTTACCCTCAATATTAAAATTATAAATACTTTAGAAAATGCACAGAGACTATAAAGAACAAGTCTTGGAAATTTAATTTTGAACACACTTTAGAATACAGGTAGTCCTCAACTTACAACCACAATTGAGCCCAGAATTTATGTTGCTAAGTCAGAAATTTGTTAAGGGAGTTTTGCCCTGTTTTACAACTTTTCTTGCCACATCTGTAAAGTGAATTACTGCAGTTATTAGATTAGTAACTCAATTGTTAAGTGAACCTGGTTTCCCCTTTGCTTGTCAGAAGGTCAAAAAAGATCACATTACTCTGGGACACTGCAACCATCATAAATGTGAATCAGTTGTCAAGCATTTGAATGTAAATCATGTGTCCAGAGATGCTGCAACGGTCACAAGTGAAAAATGGTCATAAGTCACTTTTTTCAGTGCCGTTGTAACTTTGAACGGTCACTAAATGAACTATTGTAACTTGAGGACTACCTGTATTGCATATAGTGCTTCACAGACTGCTAGAACGGTTTGAAAAAATTCTGTATAGAGAGAACCATAAGAACTGTGCAAAGCATCCAAAATAAGTACTTTGCAATGAAAGATAGGTAAGTGAAGGCATCCTATTTGAACCATTAAAGCAACTATTGTTATGCAGGCTTACTATGTAGCTGTTTTGGACACTGCTTCTAATTGCCTCTGCAGGTTTTGATTCATCTAACAGTATAAAAAAGTTTTTTATTTGCAGCTTCACAGGTTTTAAAGCACTTCTTTGAATTTTTGTATATTCCTAATTATTCTGTCCTGTCACATGCACAGAGGTGGATTTGTGGCTGTGCACATGCAGATAGATAATTCCACAAAACATCCATAACAAGGTACATTTCTTGGTACATCAGATATATTCATAACTCACATTTGTGATGAAGTTCTTCTATAATGACCAATCTTTTGTATATCAGCACTGCAGGTAAAAGATAGTTATTTTCCTAACCCATCTCATAGTAATAAGCTGTTATCAGTCTATGAGTCCAGACAAGAATGGAGGAAACCTCCCTCAACCCCTCGAGGTTCAATTTAGTGACCAATCAGGATTATAGATGTAGCCACGTGACATGAACTACATTTCCCAGGACACCTTTAACTACATTTACCATGATGCATTCCCTTAAGGGGACAGCTCACAATTCCTAAATAACTATATCATAGACTGGCTGGGACAGCACACTAATAAACATGTTTATGGTCATGGTTACTCATATCTACAAAGTGAATACTGAGGCCTGAGGTACATAATTTGGAGAAGTATCAGGGTGACATTAACCTTCCCCTCTCCAAAGCAGGTTGATTATTATGTCCAGCAACTTCCAAAAGATATTATAGCTATTCATCAATTTACAATAGTTCATTTAGTGACCAAAGTTACAATAACCCTGAAAAAAGTGACTTTTCACCCTTTCACATAACAACATGATAAAAATTCAGATGCTTGTGAACTGATTCGTATTTATGTATCCTGGGGTCATATGATCGCCTTTTGTGACTTTCTGACAAACAAATGGGGAAAGCATATTCAGTTAACAATTGTATTACTAAATGAGCAACTCCAGTGATTCACTTAACACTGTAGCAAGAAAGGTCATAAAATGGGGCAAAACTCACTTAAGAAATGCCTCACTTAGCAACAGAAATTTTGAGCTCAATTGTCATACTACCTGTACTAAATTGTAACAGTGAAAATAATTCAGAATATCACAAGGGAATGAATATCATCTATACTGAATTTTAGTTAAATATAAAATGAATGAAATCCTGGTTTCAATCAATACTTCTTGGAGGGTTTCTCCCTAAAACTATCAGAGTGAATTGTACATCCCTGGTTTAGAAGATTCCATTACAGAAGTCAAGCTGAATTAGAACAGAAAATGTTTCCAAGTATGGAGACCAGCTAGAGAGAATACCAAGGCATATCAAGTGAACTTACTGAAATTTGAAACTTTAATTCAGTTTTAGTAGATTTATAATGTATGGTATATTTTTCAAACCTTAAACAATCTACATCAAGACTGTCAAACTCTATTTCAATGAGGGATGCATCAGGGTTGTGTTTGACCTCGGGGGAGGGCAGGGGGCATGGGTAGCTTGACATTACTCATGTTGGGGGTGCCTTTGGAGGCCCGAGCGGTCTGTCAGAGAAAACAGGTTCCAGTCTCCATTTTCGGCTGCAATAGCCTCCTGAAAACCTCTGCCAGCAAAAATGGAGCTCAGCCCTCCTGAACTCCATTTTTTCTGGCAGAGACACCATGGACAAGTCCCTTGCTTTTTCCAGGATAGCCTTGTGGGCCAGATCTAAGCACCCCACAGGCCAGATTTGGCCACACCCACCATCAGTCACACCCACCCAGTCAGCCCCTCCACCCAAGGTCAACCACAACCCTGATGAGGTTCTCAATAAAATTGAGTTTGACACTCCTGCCCTAGAAGATCTGCATGAAGCAACATTAGTGTGATCTCCTAAATAGCGGAATTGGATATCCAGTGATGAGGCCACTGCCCTACTCCCTGTAAAAGTTTTATATATAATTACGTGGATTGTCTATATATGTTTTTTTTTCTTTTGTCATGTTCTTATGCAAAACAAATAAACTTATATTTTTAGCGATATTGGATTTCATCTCCTTCATAATTATACTGCCCATCAGATGGAAGATTATGAAAAAGTATAACATGCAATCATATTAAAATGTAATCCGGATTCCTGGATATCAAAAGCTATCATTAGGCAGTATCTGGGTATGATAAGCAAGTGCCTTGCACCATAGCCAACATTTTCTACTATATTTGTGTATTTTTATATTATATAATATTTATATCTGTTAAAAATATAATGTATACATTATAATAATATTGTAAATTATGTGCAAAATACAAAAATACAAATAAGTGCACAGGTCCATTTCTCAATCCTCTGATGCCTTAAACAAATTTCTGGAAGGTTAGTAGTAAGGGTGTTCAGCTAACTTTCCAAACTAAGGGACATGCAACTGAACATTATCAGTGATCTCCACACCTTCACCCAAGAGGACCTGATATTCATTATACAGTTTTGATATGGTGATCCTACCAAATGGATCAATGTGGTCATTTCTTTTAAAAATGTAAAATACAAATATAATCAACTTTGTCTCTCTCAGAACCTTTCTCCAATTCCCAACTTCTGGGAATAGATTCCCAACTTGGAAAATAAGCCTATATGTATGATTTTAATGAAGCAAACTGAAATGCTAATAAGCCAATAAATACATACACAGAGAAAGTTAAGAATATATAATCAAATCCGTCGATAGCGATCTGCCTCTGGACTTTCTTCTTTCATGAGACAGCCTGGCTCGTACATAAGATCCACAATAAATATTTGAGGGGGAAGCAGAAGTCCAGGTATTCCCAAAGGAGAATCATCAACCAATTTCACCTCATTCCACCCTCTATTATATTCACCACGGTAAAGGCTGCAATTAATAGCAATTCTGTCTGCCAGAACCTATGGAAAGAAAGAACAAGACTATGCGTTAGTTTTGTTGTATTTGTGGATTGCCACTCTGGTAGAGTCACAAGGGACAGGGTGATAAAATTTGAAGGATCACTGCAGCCTTAAATTCCTCATTATAGTCAAAGAGACACATCACTGATAATAATGCTTTATAATTTGGTATGCTAATTGTTAAAAGTAAAAAAAAAGTCATTTGAATACTATTTAATGAAGAAATATTGGGGTCAGTAAGGAGCCAAATAGCACTTGGTTTCACTCAATCCACAGAGGGGACACATTCTCATCCCTCCTGATAATTCACTGGAAGAATGACTGCAGATGGAAAGGTTATTGAGTTATTATCCATGCCAAACACAATGGACTTGTTTTTGACATATTATTTTTCAAATTATATTCCTCACTATATCATACAGTGAAAATCACTTGGATTCTTAGTCAACAACTTGGAATCAACTGCATACAAAGTACATATATATTTTAATCTCCAAAAACTTCTAATAATGGTAACTATTTCTTATACATTCATCCATAAATACAAGGATTAACTTAAAAGCAATGCTTCTATATTGCAACTTGCCAAAAGATAACAGTACTGATGCATAGAAATTCTGACAGCTGTTCTTTTACTTCAGGAGGAAATTGCTTTAAAGAAAACTTTGTTTTTGCTATTGCTTACTATTTTTCAGAATTCTGACAGAATTTATTACTTCCTTTTCATCAAACATGCATAGCATTTATTCAGTGCCATTCGTTGACATTTAGATATCTTTATCAATTTACTATATCAAACTTTACTGTATAGATTTGGTCAATATTGTTATTTCCATTACTGAAAACAAAATGAGATTAAGAATGTATGTCTTCCTATAATTTTTTTCTGATGTAAAATGTGCTTCTGGTTTGAGTCATAGCAATGCATGCCTTTTTATACATAAGGCTTTTTTAGTGTTGCATTGTACTTGCTTTGCCTAAATGTCCATTAAATATTTTAAATGGAATTTATAAAGCAGTATACAATATAAAAATGTGTATCTATTGATTGGAAATCAATACCAAGTATGAGCAAAAATATTGCACACACAGAAAAAAAACGAATACTGCAATTTGAATACTACAATACTTACACACTGAACCTGATAGAACAGTAGCATATACTGCATACTCATTAAAACCAAAAGTATGCAGCTTAGAGCAGCACATTTGATTTGTTATACAGTTAACTTCTTTTACCTTGAAAAGTAAAGCTCTATGGTAGAAGGTCCCTTTGCCGATCTTCCCAATTGGTATTACATTACATTTAAGCTCATATTCAATTGCACTTATATGAAGCTCCCAGCTGAATTCATGTAGATTATCTCTTTCAATGGGACCACCCAACCTATCTGCAACAAACCTGTTTTCAAATCAAACAAGGTAAATTAAATCTACTTTCTTTTCATACTAGTAAACTTGTCTAAGAAATTATTCTGCTTCTTGACAACTATTTGCATAGAGTTTAAGGTGAATCATTTCATGGCTCATAATTTGTGTGCCACTGGTAGCAATTATTTGGTGGCAAATAATTACATGGATAGAATTACATGGATATTGACCTGATCTAGCAAAACAATTTGATGTTCTAAAGCATGAGTATCCAACCTTTTGGCTTGCCTAGACTGCACTGAGTGAAAAGGATTGTCTTGGGCTGCATACAAAATATATAATAAATGCTTATAAATCACATAATGATATTAAATGTTTATAGTCTTGTGGGGCCACATTACTGTTTAGGATCATACATACCTTGTGGCCAGAGGTTGGACATGCCTATTCCAAGAGATTCCATTCTTTGGATATGTGAGAGTGGATTGTGGTTTCCACAACTTTGGAACAATACTCTTATTGTTTGTTCAGATTGTAGTAAGGTGAAAGAATAAGATTAATAATTAATGGAAGGCATGAAACTTTAATTGTTTGCAGGTTATCTAAGCATGTTTTTGTGTTCTACTCTGTGATATATATGTTTTTAGGATTTATTTCTAAGGAGCTAAGCAGGTCTTGAGATGTTTTCATTTAATATTACATTTTTATTCCTCTTGAAGACGTCAAATTGGTAATGTAAGGTAATAAGCATCCTTTCTTATTTTAAATCTAACAATCATGAAATTGAATAGGATTGAAAGAATTATTTGCTTAAAGCCATTCACTAATTTTAATGACTAAATTAGGATTTAAAAAATCCCAGGACTATTAATATTCAGCTTCCAATCATACTGTAGATTCCAGATATTGTTGCAATTCACAACTTCCATCATCTCCATCTAGCATGATTAAGGATTAGGGGCATTAGGAATTAAATGCTACCATTTAGCAGCCTACGGATGAGAAGCATCTCTTAAACTTGCTACTATGCTTCACTGGGTCTCAGTCCTCTTTGACTAATTCTCACCTTTCTCATCTTGGTTGCCTAAGAAGAAAAGCATGCATTTTAATCATGTATTTCTTTGTTTCAGCAATGCTAATTTAACCACATAGAAGCAGTTTCCATGCTATTCTGGATTCTGAAGACACAACGGTAATAGTCTGTCTGGCAAATACTGTGGTTCTCCAAAAATAAGATTTTTTTTCTTTTGGGCCCCAAAATAACCACTAGGCCTTATTTTGGGGGATGTCTTATTTTTTCTGTGTGTACAGGAGGCCCACTTCTTCTCCTTGCTTGTGGTGGGGCAAGAAGCCATGCAATGAGCCAGTGGATGTGGAGCTGTCCCACACACTGCACTGGCTTACTTCAGAGCCCCCACAACTAGACCATCCATGCCTTGACACCTGTCTCATCTCACGGCTGCAGCACATCACTAGGCCTGCTCCATTATGGCCACAAGCAAGCAGAAGAAATGGGCTGGCAGCCATGTGGGCTCCTGATGCACACGGTTGTTGATGCTGCCACCACGAGGCAGCTGTTGAGGCATGGATGGCCTGGCTGTGGGGGCCCTGGGATAAGCTGCTGCAGGGCATGTGGGGCAGCTCCACCATCATCCTGCCTCGCCTCATGGCCACAGCATTACTAGCAACCAGACAGAATAGGCAGGCATCAACTGCACAGGCTCCTAAGTAGAGCTTATTTGGGGGGTAGATCATATATTTAAGTACATGCATAAAATATGAAGTCTTATTTTTTGGATAGATTTTATTTTTGATGAAACAGGGTAAAAGTACATTACATTTATTATATCCTATTGCTGTAAGGTATATGCTGAAGATTTGATGATAGATGAAAATATTGCCTGTGATAGATCATGAAAACCAAGCAAAACAGGTTATTTCTGAAAATATTCCTATGTTTAATATCTAAAGATTCATAAATTATTAGGTTGGTTGCCGAGGAGCACACTTTGTTCAAATATTCCTTATTGAGCCACCTATGAGAAAAAGGCTGTTTAAATGCTCTTTTTGTCCTAAATTTACTCAGTCATGATTTGTATAGTTTGCTGCAGTCAAGTGAGACATGCAGCTTTCAGTTCAGAGTGGACAGCAGAAACTGATCAGAGTTGTCAAACTGGTATTCCAAGATGAATGGGCATCTTTAATAATTAGCAAGCCTAGTTTTGCATAGCAAGACTATTCCACAAGTAAATATCTGACAGGAGCAGAATGAAGTTTAGCCTAACCATTATTTTTACCTGTCCCCTGTGTGTGAAGTGCTTGTAAAAAAGGAGCAGGACTTCAACTGCATGGTCATGATTGAAGATTGCCTAGCCTTTAAGAATGTCTTTGCCCAATAAGCATTGCCTACTTACTGTTTCAACATACTATGCTAAATTTGAAATGGTCCTTGAGCTGATAGAAATATCACACTTTGGGTCTAATATTCCAATGGAAGCTTTGTGAAAGAAAAGAACACAACACTGAGGAGAAGTGGTCAAACTTTATTCAATGATCCTTGGATGCTTGCTTTGCAAGAAAGAGGAGCTGTGAACAATATAAAGATAGAGATTTTGATACTTTTTGGGGTTGAGAGGCAGGAAATCTAAGTAAGTTAATATATGGACACATTTTGAGCAAGTGAGACAGAAAACAAAACACATTTTTCAATTGCAAAGCTGCTAAGAATTCTATTGCTGAGAGCAGGGGTCCCCAACCACCGGGCCCCGGACCGGTACCGGTCTGTGGATCATTTTGTACCAGGCCACAAAGAATGAATAATCATGATTAAAATATATATTTTATATTAGCTAAAACTAAGAAGCCCTTTACTATTGGGGAAGAATTGATTTTGCTGGTCCTTGAAAAAGTGTTTCTGCGTGAAACTGGTCCCTGGTACAAAAAAGGTTGGGGACCACTGGCTGAGAGGATGGAATGTTGAGATCATCAAATGTGCACACTTGATTACAATGGAATATCAGTGTTTTCTTACCTCTTGCTACCTAGATAAACTTTTTAGGTGATAGAATTAAATCTTGGAGTAGAATCTTGGCAGGACAAACATAGTCATGTTTGGATTATGCATTAGTCTGGGGCTGGTCTAATTTATGCATGCAATTGGGGGCAGAGATAGCAGAGGGAAATAGGGAAAAAGTTTGCACCAGGAGTAGTAGAACAAAGAGGGAAACTGAAAGAAGAAGCAAAGAAAAAGGTGGGATGAGATTTTGGAGAAGAGCTTGCAGCTTTATTATTTTAATTCTTCAGGCATGATTCAATATAAACCCCTCTGAAACTTTTTAACTCCTTTTATATGAGTAAGTCACTTTGAAAATCAATTTAAATAATGTTCTATCTCAACATGCTTCTATAACTCCTACAAACGTACCCTAAATTATCTCCCCACAGATTATCAATCATACCATACTTGTGGAAAGTATGCAAAATATAATACAATGGAAACCAATAGAGAGCCTAAATAAATTGTTTGAAATACTCCCTTTGTATTGCTAACACATGCATTTGATATACTCACTGTGCAAGAGCTACCACTTGCTCTTTGCTAGTTGGTAGTGGTAGAATTGTTCTAGAAATCTCAGTAATATAATCATACAAGATGGGGTCAAAAGGGGGGATCCATACTGCTTTTCCTGGAGTTTCAACTACTTTAGGTACGGATGGTTCGAAGTCCTCATCTTTTGGTTTTTCTTCTTCTTTTTTCCCTTTCCCCTTCCTTTTGTAAAAAGGCAACACTGATTATTAGAAATATCTTTATTTCCAAAACTTTTGTTTTAATCAGCATTGAAAGGACAGGGACTCATTCAGAAAAAAACCATGAGATTCTTCTCCAAGGAAAATAAAACAAGAAGTATTTTTGTCATGTTAGACTTTTCCAGCACTTTTCAATGATCTCTCTTCTTACTTCATGTTTAAACGAATACTTTGAGGTTTTTTCTTACACACTTTTTTCAACCCTAAATTTTCAAAACTTTTAGCTAATAACCATAAAATATTTATATTTCCTAAAACCAACAGTGAAGGTGTCACTGACATGGGACAGGTCTTTTTCAATTAATTCCCAGATTATGATCCAGGAGTTTATTTTGCTCCACATCTGGCAAGCTTTCAATGCATATATTAGAATATTCACATTTTGTGAGAAATTCAGGTTGAAAAATGCCACAAATAGCTTATAATACATAAAGAAATCATCTCAACTGGTAATGGTTTGTTTGGTTCTAGCAATCTTTAAGTGATTACCTCTATAAAGTTTTTATGGTAATGGTGGAACTGGAACCTGTATAAATCCAGTCATTTAAAGACAATAAAGCTAGTGAATAGAAAAAACTTTTTAAAAAAAAATCTGAAAAGACAGGAAAAAGTAAGCAAGCATGCACACAAAAAGGCAGCAAACAAAAATACAAATTCAACAATAAGAGAATCAATAAAGTCTATTCAAATCAAAGAAAAGCAAGTTGCTCTAAAATGATGAAAGCACATGATCAATTTATATCTATTCCCATCCTAGATATGCAATACAGAAGAACCTTGGGGTCATGACTGAAATCCATTCTAGGACTTCAATTGAAACCCAATTTGGTGACAGACAGAAGTGAGACTGATTGCGCATGCACTTACAATTCAGCACATGTGCAGAAGGGAAAACTGCCGTGGCAGTGAAAATTGCCGCGGCTATATTTGATCAGCACCTGTGGATCTGTTCGCGATCAGTAGCAACAATTTTCTGAAATTTTTGGTCGTCACCCGATTTGATCACGAACAGAAATGTTTGTGACCTGAGGTTCCACTGTATAGTTCTGAAGAAGGCTGAAAAAGTACTTCTTCCAACATATTATACCTGAGACTCAAGATCATAATTCGCAACCTTATTCTGAAATAATGCCTAAAGCAATTCAGAAATAGAGTTTTTCAGCAATAACCTTTTAGCCACAAAACATCCTTCTAAAAAAGTCAGCCTAATTGTTATTCTATGATTTTCTCCAACAAATATGAATTTTTGAACATTAATTTAGATCTTTTAATTTTCTTCTGCTGCTAAACTATTCTGTGTTTTTAAACAGCATTAGCTCTGTAACATTTTAGTCAGTTCTGAACTTTCAAATACCAGGTATTTTATTGTTTTATTTGTGCTTTTCTTAGTGTCACGCTGAGAGCTTTTACTTGCACAGCTATTAAAAAAACTGCTGGAAATACAAGACCACCAATGTACTTGGTGATACAATATACAATATACACTAAATGAAGTAGATTGCTATCATAAAAATGTGTTACAGTTACCTATTTAAAACATTTTGAAACAATAGCTGCACATATTTCTGTGTGTTTTGGAATTGCTAGATTTAACTGAACTGAATCATCAGAGATTGCCATGCAAAGTTACCACGGTGTTGGTTTTATTTAGATGCCTTGCAGTAACTTTAAGATGATAAACTTTTAAGCACTTAACAAAGGGTGTGAATTCTCAGCACTTTTTCTAAACAATTTGAGGCCTGAAAAAAAAGAGTAATATAAGATAGATTTATATGCTCTGAAGAAAAACCAGAGCATAAGAGTAACATAAGGAAGATGGACCCAGATAAATGCTATTTTCCCATGCTAGATTGTTTTGGTCACATGTAATTTAATAAAATTGGATACTGAAAAAAAAAAAGCTCTGAGAATATTCAGAAATGGAACATTTCAATTACATCCTGTGACATGATGAATGTACAGGGAAATCCACTAAAAAAAAGTATTGGCTGAAGCTCAGTCTGCCTAACATGGATGGGCTGTTTGCTATAATTAATACTGTTCTCTAAGTTCATTTATCTATTTCAGTAGAAAAGGGCTTCATAATGATATGAGCAAGAAAAGGCAGAGTTGTGACAATCTACAAAAGATAACTGCCAGGCTACAAAGAGACTGTTTTGAATTGTATGTTATATGCAATATTATGCTTATCAACTTTCCAGACCTTTACAGTTTACCTTAATGCATTATCTATATCTTTGCAAGATTGCTATCATGGACTCAAAATTGTCAATTATCACATGCAGCCCATGTAATTGAAATAATATTCTACTGTATCCACATTTAGTCCTGCTCATTTATTCCCTCTCCCTTTCTCTCTCTCTCTCTTTCTCTCTTTTTGCTTCCTTGAGTTTGTTTTTCAGAATGTAGGCCCTTGGGCCAAAATCTTTACCCTCAAGCTTGAAACAAGAATACCAATACCTTGATCCTTTCTCTCTAGAGCTTCCTTTACTGATTGAAGAAGACCGTCCTGGAGATTCTGGTTTTTCATCCAATGAACTATCAAAATTACAAAATAATTGCCAATATCTCTTCATTTCTATAAGGCATACAAATTCTTAATAAATTGAGAGGAGAAGGGAACCATTATTAAGAATCCTTGGGGGCCATCCAAGTGAAATAATAGGCAAAATAATTTTCTGTGGAAGTATCCTTTCCTTGCAATCCAATGGAATATAGTATTAAAAACTTATATTCCACATTAATTTAATTATTTTGCTTGCTTTCATGTTTTATAACTACTGGGCTAAGCAATTAAATTTAAAATTATTTAAATCAATTCAGTCATATTTGCAATCAGTAGGCACATCAAAAATAGCTGCTTTTAAGGCACATTTCTTTCTTTCTTTTTTTTTTTTTATCAAGTAGCACCCTTATTATGGAAGCCAATGGAGAATTCAACAGATGAAATTGAGCCATTTTGAATGAATCCAACAATTATGGTTTAAACAGATGATTTATGGTTTAATGCCTTATGTGAAAGCAGCCAACTGCAATTTATTAAATAAATCATGGCTTCAACTTTTTCAAAATTGGAATAAAACATTTTGCTTTTCAAACATGGCTGATGGGGGTGACACACATCACCTCCAAGGGATCCATGGTGCAACTATCCTTGAGAGAGGTGGATATAGCCCCACAACAGTGCTTTGACAGAACGCAAATTCTTCTCCCATTTGTGTATGTATGTGGGGGGGGGGGGGGGAGAGGACTTGGATCTTTCCAAATCATTATCCAGACAATTGTGCCACAGGAACTGCTGTGTATGAGATACAGAAAGATGCTTTCAAAGAAAAAGTGCAGGGGCAAAATGGCTGGCTTCTATTTTATCTGGAGTATACAGTAACAAATAGATATTACATGCTATTATTTGTGTCTACAAGAGCCCTAGTTTCTTTTTTCTTTTTTTTAGCAAAAGCATTAGCAAAAAGTATATCTTTAATTATATTGTATCAAAATAAGTTTCAAAATAAGTTTTGATTGTATCAACTGTATCAAAATTGTATCAATTGTTTTGATTGTATCAATTGTATCAAAATAAGTTAGTTGACTTTTGATCACATTAAAATAAGTGTGAAGTTATTTTTTTTTGAATCCACAAAGGTAAATATCCATAAAGACGCACTGAATCTGATAGGGCATTTTCTTAGGGGGAAAATCTGCATAGGATTGTAAGTATAGAAATCTAGTTTGGATCCAATTCATTTAATCTTTTGGGCAATTATTAAAAAGCCTTCTACCATGCAATAACAAGCTAGCCTTATAAAGGCAAAAAAAAAAGCAGCTATTCACTAGATATGCAGAAATAAAATATATGAGTATGTAAATTATTGAGTGTGTATAGACAGATATACACATATATAATTTAACAATGGCAAATAGATTTCATTCCATGTTTGAATCAGGAAATATATGTGATGCATACATACATAGGTATATCGTATGTATGTATGCATTGGTTACCACCAAGAAGGTTTTCTCCGCTTAGTACCATTTATGAATGAATGTATTTTTCAGCTTCTATACGTAAATAACAGTCTGGATAATTTTTTGAGTCTGTAAGATTTATTAATGTTATTAATGTTTTCAGTTATCTTCTGGACACAAAATACAATATAGTACAGGTACACTGAAAAGGGCACTTATGACCATTTTTCAAATTTATGATTGAAGTATTCCCACGGTCACATGATCAAAATTTGGGTGGTTGGCAACCAGCATATTTTGATGACACTTGCAGTGTTTTGGCATCATCTAATCACCTTTTGCAACCTTCTGACAAACAAAATCAATGAGGAAGCCAGATTCACTTTTAAAAAGTGTTATACTTCACAACTGTGGCAAGAAAGGTTGTAAAATAGGGCAAAACTTACTTAACTGTCTTACTTAGCAATGGAAATTTTAGATTCATTTTGGTTTTAAATCAAGGACTATCTAGATGTAGCTTTTACTAGAAATTACTATCTTCCAGATGAAGTCAGAACAAATAGAAAATATTCCATAAACTTTTGTTTATCTATTACTTAAAGCCTCAAAAGGAGTTTGATGCAGGAACTTAGTATCATAGTGGAATTTGACTTAACCAGAGTGATAAAATAGCTTATTCTGATGCCACTATGATGGACAGGTTGAATGAAATTACATAAAGTTAAATTGGCATCTAAATGGTGCCATGAGATTTTAAAACATGAGAAGAATCTGCATTTCACAGAAACTTGAACAGCTTTCTTATTTTAGATCATTCATTTCAAACTCTGATAAAGGAAGTGATTTGATTTTTTGAAAAAAAAAGAAATCTAATTTATACATTTTTAAACCTACAATTCAACAAAGAAAAAAGAGCAATTACAAAAATTTAAATGCTTACTTAGTTCTGCTAGATTTCCTGATGTTGCTGGCAGACACCCCCATTCGAGAGGCTGTGGTCTCTTGTGGTTTTTCCTCGACTGATATGGAAATTGCTTGGTGTTCACTGAAACAGAAAGGGTGTTATATCAGTCATTTATTTTGCATATTGCTCAGAATAAAACATCTGGACATTTAATCCTTTTTCAGTGCTGCTGAATTTAGCCTAAGAAAATTGAAACAGGTTGTTTCTGTAGGTATTAAATATAGTACCTTAGTTATAGAAGTTGTAACTGAGCAATAAGTAACAATGAGATTTGAGTGGAAAATCTATATGACATTAAGAAATAATTTGTTATTTTATGTATCTAGACACAATTTCTCCCTATGTATGTATGTTTATGTGAGCTCAGTTTCCTCCTATCACTTCTATTTTTGTGTCTGTACTTAAATCCTATTTTTGTATGGATATTATCTTCTGCTGATATGGCTTCAACCTAATTTATGAAATTTGAGAAAATGAACATTTCCTAAGGCAGTCACACAAATGATTCTTTTTACACATTGGTACTGACTGAAACTAAAAGAGTAATTAATAAATTGTGTAGAGGGCTGGAAATGTGAATACTGAGGATTTATCTACTCCAGTTTGTGTACTCTTTCCCTCTACTGCAAGAAAATATTGTTTTAAATAGTACTTAGACTTATATACCCCTTCCCAGTACTTTACAGCCATCTCTAAGTGATTTACAGAGTAAATCAGCATATTGCCCCCAACAATCTGGGTCCTCATTTTACCGACCTTGGAAAGATGGAAAACTGAGTCAACCTTGAGCCAGTGAGACTCGAACTGCCAAACTGCTGGTAACCACTATATCACCATGATTAGATTAATATTAATGCATATTTTAAAAAGCTAAATCTTAAAATATTAAGTTTATGAAAAGAAATATTAAAAACTCAGTGTTAATGTAACTCTGCTCTTTAATAGCTTTGAGCAGGGTTTAAATCACTGATCAGCTATAAAACTTTTCTCTCCACCCACCACCTGAATGAAAGGTTGTAAGATTAATATGACTTATTATAAAAATTGCCTTTAGAATAAGAAATAAATACAGACATGCAACTCTTAGTGGAAAGAGAAGGTTATTTGGAGCAAGACATTCCAGGATATTTCATGAGCAAATGAAAAACCTTTGCCTGAGATCTTGGAGAATTGGATTGGCTGGCTTCTGATGAAGTCAATTATTAAAGTCTCTATAATAATTTTATTAGTAGACTCACAGTTCTGATAGTTTAGCATTTATTAAAATTATAGCACGATGATCATTAAGCTCCTGAGCACAGAGTTCCTCCAGTGACAATAGTTTTTCACCAGGTTTCACCTATGAGAAAATTTCAATAAGGTATATAATATAAATTGTCTGCCATCTCTAGGAAGTTTACAAAAGTTATTGGGAACTCTTGCTAATAATACTATATTAGTAGTATTAATACTAATTTAGTGTTAAGCACATAGGAACAATGTTCATGAATAAAATGCCTGAAACAAAATTCAACTTCATTTTAGCATATGAAGGTTTACAATTAAATACAAAATAAAATTTTTGATTTAAAGTAAACTCTAGTTTATTAAAGAAACAAACAAAACTCAAGAGTTTATTATTGGTTAACTGACAAAATGTTTTAAATCACAATGTTTTACATAACAAATATCTATTGAAGCCAATTGTTAAATTTCTTTTTAAGTGACAATTTTTTATTATTGTACATCATAATAAAATAGCTATCTACAGTATTAAACTATTTTTGAAATTTTGAACTATTATTTTTTGAACTATTTGTGTGAATAACATTAAACTATTACAAAAACTTGTTAAAATATTTATTATTTTGCTGTTGTTCCTGTATTGAATGATCTTTTGTTCTTTTTTAGACATGATACAAAATTAATATTTTAATAAACATCAGCAATAAAGTATAAACTAATAATTGTATGGTTTCAAGCATCTTTTAGCAAAAAAATAAAAACACCATATTATATGATCAAATCGTGAAACAAGCTATAGTAATAAAATTATTTCTAAAGTTTTTTAATCTTTAAAAAATATAGTAACATATATATATTAATATTTTTTAAAATCCAACTGAGAAAAGTGTAAGAAAGTAAAGTATTAAAAAGCTTATTCTACTTATAGTAAGACAAGAGCAGATAAATCTCAGTCCTATTTATACTTGTGATAATAAATGACAGTGTAGCATTTATCATCATATGACCCAGATGGTGGAAAGTAAAGTGCAATGCCCTGTCATAAAAGTGAAGACTTTTCTTGCTATGTTCTCCTATGTACTGGTGATGTTAACTAATGATCTTTGTTTGATATGCAGCAGTTCTGTAAAGACTTAAAACAAGTTTACCTGCCCATAGTCATAGAATCCATCCAAAATTATGTTAGTAGATGCTAAAAATCCCATTTGACTGTATTTTTGTGGAAGATTATGATCAAGTATCTTTTCCAATGCTGCTTCACTGAAGTTATTTTTGCGACCAATAGAAAGGTTAATTTCATCAAGAACATCTAAAGCACTTTAGCAAAGAAACAAAACAAAAGAGAATTTACCAAAAACATTGTTCCAATTCATTACAGTATTTCTCTTGTTATACTGTAATCTTTTACAAATAATTTATACAGTACTGAAATACATCTGATTTCAGAAATGTACCATTTTTCTAGTTCTCTGGAGACCATGCTCACAAAATAAAACAGAATAGGATGAGAGCAAGGATAAGTACATTTACACGATAGTAAAAGTAGACAAAGGTAGCAAAATCACAAAACCAGCAGTCTTGTGTAAAATATCAAAATTTTGCTCATATCTCATAGGTTATCATAAGCTTTTCATGAAATATCAGGAAATTTGAAAATATTTTATTGGGGATACTAACTGGAAGTAAGGCAAACTCCCTGGTTCTGTCAGTGCTGTTTCTGATCTATGTGCAAACCAATGCATGATTAATCCCTATTTGCCATTATCTATTTCTCTCCAACAATATACTTGCATATAAGCAATTTAACTTTCATCTCCTTCTTATGTCATCTTAAACTGATACTATCCTGATGTGTTCATCCGCAATTTTTATCACTTTACTGAACATAGCCAAGTATAACCATGTGATAAGGGATTCATTATTTATTATAATTTGTATGATATCTACAAAAGAGTGTGTATTGGTTTGTTCCAATTATTTTATAATAAAACAGATGAAATACAAAATCTAAAAGTACAAAAATTCAAAGGCCAACATGACTGGAGTAAAGATGCAAAAAAGGCAGCATAAAATATATACAATAAATAATAACAAATTAATAATATTTTAAAATAAATATATATACTTTATATTATGAAAAGCACACCCTCAGATAAAAAACTACCATCAGGCTTCTTTCAGAAAAGGGTCTGTGGCAAAAATGAAGACGTGACTGTTATGGGATGGGTGATGAAATGGAATAACTGATGCAACAGGTGCTTGGTTAGTCCCTAAATATGGATATATTATAATACAACTTGAAGACAAGATGAATATAAGATAGCATTAAAACATTGATCTGATCCTACCACACCAACACTACCACTTTGGCATCTCAACTCACCCCAACCTGGTCATTTCAGCTGCTGTTAACTCATCACTTGCACAAACCATTACAGCCCAACAAGCATTTCTTCGGACTTCATCATTCTTAGAATGCAGAAGCTTAACAAGAGGTTCAAGTCCACCAGAATTTCGTAACTGAAAAGACAACATTTATTTGTTTGTTAACTTTATTTGCTGTCCATTTGTCCACAGCAATAACAATATAACAATAAAATTGAAAAAAAAATGATAAAAATGTAAATAAAACAATAGCAATGAAAAACAATAACGAATGGAGGTACAATAATATGAAATCAAAAAAAGATGGGTGGAGAGAGAGCAGGAAGTACAGTGGGAAAATGGGACCAGCTAATTAGTCCAGCAGCCACCTCCAGTGATGTACTCCCTTACTGGGTCCTCAGGCCAATCATCAGATGTCTTCAGGCCCTTTAGAAGAAAGGAAGAGAGAGGCAAACTTCATCCTGGGGTATTCCAGGATGTTCCAGATGATGCTACAGTAGAGAAAGCTCTTCTCTTGGATCCTGTTAGAGTTCCTTGACTGACAAGATACTCAGCAGGCCTCCTCTGCTGGCATGATAGGACAAGCTTGTTATATATAAATAGGTTGGCAAGGGCTACACTCAACCCCAGGAGCAAAATTGCTGCCAAGAATACTTACTCAATTAGGACTGAATAATTAAGGCTATACTTATAGTGAAATAGCACTAGAGATTTCTTTTCTAGCCAAGGTAAGCTAAATCCTGCAAAGAGAAACAGAAGGACTTGGCTTTTTCCACAAGGACTAAGATAGGATGTTTGAAGTGCCTACTAATGAGACAATGTTATAAAATTATTTGGTCTCAACTGCAATTGAGTTTGGCAATTTTATTTTATTAAGCAAATTAGTCACCAAGTGAAATTGACTGTGTTTATGATCTTGATTTAGCTTTCCTTTGTTCTGCCCGCAAGTGTCATGTTACTTTTTTTTATCACCATGGTATCTATGAATGGTTGCTGTCCAAGGTAGTCACTAACCTATGTGTAAATCAATGAAAAGACTGGAATGCTGGCAACTGCTGAAGCTGCTAATTACTGGACGTTCCTGCCTTCTGCTATTGCTCTCCTTTACTAATATTCACTTTCTATTTCTGAGCAAGCAATGAAAGAACTGATGAGTGTAACTTAACTTTTTACAAAGTGATGCAGAAACATTTTTTTGTTGAGGGAGAAGCATGTGAATGGGTAACATCAGAAAGAAAGAGGTAACTGTCTATGCTGTGGAAGAAAGTCGAGTTAGAATATATTGCAGTAAGATAGTGCCTTCCCTAAAATCTAAAACCCAGTCTATCCACCAATAAGAAATGTTACTGCAGCTTTTTTGAATTATTTAGACACAATTTGTAGTAACAAATTTGCATGCTTATTTACAAGCACGTGGACCTGTGAGTAAATGTATCAACAAGAACATAGCAATTGCATTAGATTTTGTCCAATTTAAAACTTAAATTTTAAAATGTAAAACTGTGCTTGGAGAGCTAACAAAATTTTCCTGTTGCCTTGTTGCCAATCCCTGAGGCCAAATATATGCAAATAGCATTAAACTAACTAGTAGCACTGGATTTCAGACTAAAGTTTCTCCTTGTATTATTTGATAGGGCTGTGCAAAGAATTCCAAGAGAGTGTTTTGCAAAGGAGGTTGTGTGTGGAAAAAATCCCTCAAAATGTTAAAGCAGCCATGCCTATAGTTGCTTTGCATTATTGGCAATCTATGTGTGCATCCACACACATGAATAGACAGCTGGAGAATAGCTTTGAAGCAGCTCTCAAACCTCTGGGCAAAGCAGCCAACCACAAACATTTTGATGTACAACAAGCTTTGCAATGTCCATCTTCAAAATGCTTTCCATAGTCTTACGATTTTATCAAAATAGTAAATAGAAAGCTTGGTGTCGGGGCATTTTTTTACAAGGAAAACATGAACTTTACAACAAAATAATTATGTGGTTTGCATTGATTACACCCATCTTTTTTTCATTATGCACAGTATAACAAGGATACATTTTTTTCTTAGGATTTATATATACCATATCGCTAAACTAAAGCTGACCTTACTTGGATACTTTTTCTGAATCACAGTCCAATTTCTAACCTGCTTGTCCTCTGAAATTTTTCAAATCTGGCTGAGAAGACAGACGGTAACTAGCATGAATATAAGCATTGCAAATTGTTTATTGAAACTGACAATTTTACATAACCAAGTATTAGAGATCCAATATTAGAGAACCAAAACTTTGACATTACCTGGAAATACAGTAAAATATGCTGATGCAAGAAAGCTGTGTGAAATGAAAAATGCCAGGACTTGTTTTACCCTAATATAGAAGATGGACATGTGCCTTACCTCAGTTCTGGCCTCAGCATCACAGCCCATAGCAGCCACAGCAAGAGCTGCTCTGCTCTGCACAATGCTGTTCGTGGAATTCAGTGGATCGACAATGGCAGTCATAAAACCATGGCTTTGGATGGTGAGACGTAATGGCTCCTGCATGGCTAAATTTGTGAGAACAGAGGCAGCACTAGCCACGGCGCCGTCTCTTTTACAATTAAGAACACTAATTAGCGGTTCAATTGCTTCAGCTTCAGCAACAGCGCTAGGAAGTGGGAAAAGGAAATAACCACAAAGACAGAGCTATTGTTAGTTATAAAGCTCCACCATTCCAAGGGATGAAAAGGTAATGTTGGAGAGCAGCAAATGAATTGTTGGGATCCTCCCTCCTTGGGAAAGTGTCCCAGAAAAGTATGTTCATCTTCATACATTTATTTTCAGAAAAGTTCTTAATGACATCTATGTTTTCAGAGAGATATAATCTGTTCAGACTGAACATAAAGATTGTCAATATTTAATAGCTAGTTCTATTTTTATGTCCACATTATATTGTTATGGTTATCTTATTGCAAACTATGGTGAACTTCCTTCTCCTATGTAGAAAAAAATGGTTCTGTTTGTTCTCAAAAACACAATGAAATTGCCCATACCAAATAATTAAAAATTGCTATGGTATTGTAATAATACTGACAGTTATACATTCATTCATATTTTACCCAGACTATTTTTGGGAAGGGAAAGTTGCAGAAAGAAACAATCTAACTTTTTATTCACTAACAGTTCTTTCTTTATTGCATTCCAATCTTTATTTGATCCAGTGTTTCATTGTATAGTGTTATCCACCATGTGTGCAATAAATAAACATATGCAATATTTTGATAAAATAATCTTAAAATCAAAAGCAAGCAATGTTTTATATGTATTTAATACTGTCTCTACTATGACTGCCAATTAATCTTAATGATTTAATTAGAAGTCCTATACATCTATTTAGATATTTCAGGAAGTAAACACTGTATAAATTCTGCACATGTAAGTATAGTACAAACCTTCCTATTAAGCTGCAATATTTGATAATATGTGTTGGAACACAATATCTGTGTACCATGCAATGAAATTTCCTAATTTAAAGGCTTAATGCCCAATTTAATTATCTGGAAATGTAATTTAGAGTTAGGATTTAAGACATTTTTTTTCCATAAGACCCTTTTGTAATCCCACACATGGGACTAACTGTATTTTGGTGAGCTCAGCAGGAGTTTTCTTCTTGCACAAAAGAAATGTTTCTGATATTTCTACGAACAGATATTAATAAATTCTATAGGCTGTCACTAGGGGTCACTGTTTTGTCATATTAACACAACAAAGAATCTATGTATTACTTTATTTAAGGATAATTATGAGAAAATGTTTCCAATGAAACATTTATAAATTAGGCAAATAACAAAGAAAATGTCAAGGTATTTGCATAAACGTTGTTCCATGTAAATCCTAAGTGTTATTCTTGAAAGTCTGTAGTAATATTTAATATCAGCATGTTTTAACAATTAGGATATCCATAATGTATTTGTTTATTTATTTGAATCTTGGCTTTATTATTATTTTTAAATAATTCAAGGTGGTGAACATATTCAATACATCTTCTTACAATACATCTTCTTACATATTATCAACATATATTTGTGGCATAGAAGATCTAAATTGTCCTTTGGAGATTGCATTTGGAGTTATTTGCATTTGCTCTTTGAATGCAGTGTCACTTGGGGAGCATTCCAACTGTTTTCTTTTGTTTTGGTTCAAGAAAATTAAATTGAAGTGGAGGCAGAGGAAAAGGAGAAGAAGGAGAGGGAGACGGAGGAGGAGGAAGAGGAGGAAGAAGAAGAGGAGGAAAAGGAGGAAAAAGAAGAGGAAGAGGAGGAGGAGGAGGAGGAGGAGAGGGGGAGAAAAAGTACTGATTTTATCCAATCTAAATACTACATAAACTTCATTTCTCATGAGGAATAACAATTTGTTAGACCATTTTTGTTCTTCTAATAATCTGATATCCTAAATCAATTGTCTTTGCAAACAATTAAGAGATTTCCAAGAACTTATAGCAAATATGAAGTTTCCAAATACTGCATAGATTGTTCTCCTCTAATCTTCTTTGTATAACAGCTGTTTACACTGACAATCTTGAGATACTTCAGCTAATATAAGATTGATAAGGCAAGTACATCTTACACTTAGGAGCTTATGTCTGATGTGTATTCTATAGCTGTAGAAATGAATATATCAATTTCTCAAATAACATGTTTTCAGGAGGAAATTATGTAATGGCCAATAGATGGCAGTAAAGCTATAAATTAGATACCAAGCCATGAAGAGAATGTTGATCACTTAATCAATGATCAGAACCTACTTTGAACACCAGACATGATTTTGATTATTTCCTAATTCAATTGATAGGAAATGGCCTATCACTGCTCTCTCACTGGCTCTCTTAGCATTCAGAAAAACAGCTAATGCAATGCATTGAAAATATCATTTGCTATTTACCTTTGATATGTTTATTTTTATTTTTATTTCTATTTTTATTGTTAATTTTACATCAGGTTTTAGGTTGGTTTATTTGCTTTACTTTTTAGCTGTTCTGACAGACTGCTATTTTTATCGCTCCTGCTTAATTTTATTAGCTGCTTTGACTAATGAATTATACAGAATGTTTGGAGGGAATTGATAATAAATTATTTTGTCAAATAATATATCAAATATAAACAAGACATTGAATTCATCCCATCCACTCACCCATCCCTGCCTCTATCAGGGTTGTTGAATAGGTCACAGAAATTGCCAATGAAATTGGAATGCACCTAACAGCCAAGCTCATGTTTATCTCCCTACCTTTCAAAAAAAGGTACAGACGTATACATATACACACATGTATACATGGATACAGGTTTAGATCATTTGATGATAATTTATAATATTTAGTGCATGTAAATATATTATTAGATACAATCATTTAAGATTTATAAGTAAGATTAATAAGGAAATTATATTTTACTTAGCTGGGTAAGATGTTGATCCTGAGAAAGGTTGGGCATGGCTAATGCTTGGAGGGGGAATTCCACTAGGGAATTCCAGCTCTGTATTCTAGTCTATAAAGCCAAAGAAGAAATCAGAAGACCGCAGTGGGTTGCCACTTCCATTCTGCTGCCACAAAAACTATATAAATAAGGTTTATATTAGCACTTGTTATAAAGCTGAGTGCAACTCAGAAATCTTAATTTTAAAGTAAAGCATGGATTGATTGATTGATTGATTTGGAGTGCTTTTATAACTCTTTGCTCATTCTTATACTTAGCAACACACTTCCAAATGAAAAATGAATCATTTTACATTTAATGCACTAAATGATTATAAGATAATTCTGGCCTAAGGAGTTTTCATTAAATTATTGTCAGCATGTTAGCTGACAAATAGAAAAAGCTAATCACATTAACTTGCTTTTGCCTCTATGGTACTGCAAGAATTAAAAATTGGCAGATAGAAATTATGCTAGATAAAGGCTTTACCACAATTTCATGCACGTAGAATATTCTAGATTTAAAATGATAAAATATTCCTGACATCAAGATTCTAGTAATTAGCGATTTTCAAGGAAGAAATGGTAGAATGATGGTGGCTCTGTAGGACTTCTGGTGGTGTAGGACTTCTGGTGGTTACAGTGGAGCGGAGCAGGAGAGCGATCTCTGCAATCCTGTATCCAAATTATCATGCTTGGAAGCTCTCAGAGGCATCGCGAAGCTTGGAGAGACACATGAATTAGAAGGGGAAGCCTAGGAGCAGAGAGAAGGAAAGCAACCTCCCACTGCAATAAGGGGAAGCCCTTTGAATCCGGCATGAAAGAAACCTGGCATCTACGGTGGGTCCGAAGCTGTGACAGCCAGCTGCGATCGGGAAGCAGGAAAATGGATCAATACAAGACATCAGAAGAATAATGGCAGACTGGGACAGTTTTCAAGAGGTGAGAGAAGAGAGTCCAGTGAAAGACTTTGACAGAGGGAGTCTCCGGAGAGAGTGAATGCAATGGCTAATTGGTGGGGGACAGCGGAGTGAAAGGGAGAGGAGGAAATAGAACAGTTTGACAGCTGAGAGAGAGCACCGCAGAAGAAAAGATCAAGACTCTGTGAATAAAAACAGAAAATTTCTATGATTTGGATTGATTACTAGCAGAGCAGAAAAGAGACATTAGAGAGAACAATTGGAACTTTAATGGAGAACTGTAGCTGAATGGAGAGTGGAACCATTTTGATAGAAAGCTGTGATTGTGCAATTTGAGAGTGAAAGTGACTAAGTAGTTAAAGACAACTGAGGAAACAGGAAATGAAGAAAGTAATGTGATGGTGTGCAGAAGAAAGGGAAAGAAGAAGGAAGAAAAAAGAAGAAAGCTGAATAATTTCTAAGTATTAAATTCAAAAATGTATATTGAAAAAAAATCTAAAGCAATATGTATATATAGCTGATTGCTTGCAAGAAGAATTAATTTATGTATCCTATTTCATAGATTGCTACATTCTTTATAACTGCTATACCCTATATATCCTTTATATCTTTCTACAATTTGATACCTCGGATAACAACTAATTAATTAATTGATGTATAACTAATTAATGGCTATATATTGATTCATAGACTGAATTGAACTATAAGAAAGTTATAAGATATAGTATATAAGAAAAGAAAACAATCAAACACATATTTATCTATTTATTGAATTATATATGTTTACTATATAAGCTATTACATTTAGAATTATACCTAATTAATTTATGAAAAGACTTAAATAAGATCAGAAAATTAAGAGGGTTACAGACTATCATAGATTATAAACAATAACGATATTTAGTTTTACACTGTATAAATACATATGTATATATATAAATATATAAATATAAAGTGTGCATAAAATTAAGGAGAGACATTATTAAGTATATTAGACCTTGTAGTGATAAACTGAAGGGATTAGAATAAGATAAAAGGGAAAAGATAAACATAGAAAACGCAGAAGGGAGTTGATACAACAGATGATAATATTGAAAGACTTTCTTAAAAAAATAGGTAGATTTGGGAAGCCTAAGATGTCCACCACAACAACTACCGCTAAGATTGGGAAGAAAACAACATCCAACCCAACATCAATGATAACATCACCAGCAGGACAATCTTTGATAGAGGGCATGCTGAAGTCAGACAAACAATTCAAATGGCATTAACAACAATACAAAAAAGGATGGTGAGAAACCAAGCAGACTTTAAAACTGAAATGGGGCAAATGAAAGGTAAAATATGGAAACTAGACAAGAAGATAAGTACAATCCAACAAACAGTAGTAAACATGGAACATAAAATGAAAGCAGTGGAGGCAAAGGTCGAACAAACAGATAAGAAAGTAGAATCAATAGAACAGAAAATAATGGGAGAGAACAGGAAATTAGAAGATGCATTTGCATATTTGGAGATGGAAAAGGCTGATTTCTTCCTCAGATTTCAGACTGTAACAGAAGAAAGGTAACAGAAGAGACTTGCTCAAATTAATGGCAGATCTCATAGCAGAAGCATTACAAAAAGAGGGCCACGAGGTCCAAAGGGAAATTGACAAGGTATATAGAATATATACCAACGTTTTATACCAACGTATATATACCAAAAAATATATACCAACGTATATACCAAAAAACGTTTTAGACTTCCAAGAGAGGTTCATATACGATTCTCAATGAAACAACTGAGAGATGAGATATACAAAGTGACAAGAGACAAACTGCTGATATTCAAGGGAACAAATATTGTAATGTTGAAACAAATTCCAAGAAGAATAAGGGAACATAGAAAGAAATAGATTCCTGGCCACCCAACTGAATAAGAATAACATCCTGTTCAAATGGCTCGTCCCAGAGGGATAAAAAATTTAAAATAGACAGTATAGAAAAAGCGAGGGAATTCCTTGAACTGTATGTGGTATCAGGAGAGGACCAGAACAGCAAAGAGGAAGTGGAAAGTAGGAGCCAAGAAGAAGGGTGGAAGAAAGAGAAACAGAACAAGAGGAAAGAGAGCAGGAAGAAGTGGAAAGAGAAGGCATAAGAACGAGACACCAAATCAGAGCAAATAAACTTCAACAAGAAACAACTGCAGAGTAAGATGGCAGAAGAAATCAAATTGATTTCCATTAACATCAACGGTTTAAATTCACAAATTAAGAGGAAAAAAACGATAACTAAACTACAGAAACTGAACTTAGATATTTTATGCCTTCAAGAAACACATATCCAGAAACATCAAAATAAACTGATCGAAGTATATACGAAAAGCATATAAGAAAAGAAAAGAAAGTTAGGAGATTTATATGTATTTCTAGCCCAACAAAAAAAGAGGAAAATAGCAATATACGTTAGGAAACATTTACAAGCGAACAGATATATGAAGATGAGGCAGGTAGGATTTTGAAATTAAAAGTTTATATAAATTATAAGAAAATGTTATTGACATATATGCACTGAACAAGAAACAAGAAAATTTTTATACCAAACTATACAGAAAATTAGTAGAACAGGAATATGAGAACATATGCCTGCTACGTGATTTCAATGCAATAGCAAATTTCGGAAAAGATTACAATAATGGAAATCCAGGGGAAAAAAGAAAAGGAAAACATTATCAAAAGTATTCTATCAAATGGCGGAAGAATTAGGATTAAAAGATATATTCAAATGGCGGAAGAATTAGGATTAAAAGATATATAGTGAGAAAGAAATCTAGAGAAAAAAAATAGTATACCTACTATTCAGCACCACACACATCATGGTCAAGATTGAATATGTTATGGGGAATAAATGCGGAAATGGAATGGAATATAAAAGAAATAGAAATTGAATGTAACACATGGGCAGACCATAATCCCATTAAAATAATTTGGAAAGGATTGGGAAAAAACAGAAGATGGATGCTAAACAAGGAGATCCTAAAAGAAAAAGAATGTGTTAAGATGATGGAGAAAGAATTGGAGTTCTTTCTGAAGGAAAACAAAAAACAACGAGCATCAATTCCAAACCTATGGGACACAACTAAAGCATATATAAGGGGCCTAGCAATTTTATATAATACACGTAGATATAAGGAAAAAAAGGAGAACAATCTAAACTACTAGATACTCTTAAGGAGTTAGAAAAAAAACACTTGAAAAAACACCACATAATAAGACAGAAAATACGGAGAGGATAATGATTAGACATAAATTGAATATGTTAGCACAAGATGAATGGTTATAGGACATCAAAAAGATAAAACAGAATTATTTTGAACACACGAATAAGCCAGGAAGGTGGCTAGCCTATAGACTTAAGAAAGAAAAAGAAAAAAGAGCAATTCAACAATTGAAAGACGCTGATGGTATCCTACAACATCAAACTGAAAAGAAAAAACATATTGTTAAAAGTTTTTTTGAGGAATTATATAGTAGGGAAGACATACCAGAGGGAAATATCCAACTTAGAAGGAAAAGGGCTACCTGTGATCCTGGAAGAGGATAAAGAAGAGATAAACAGGGAAATAACATTAAGAGAACTGCAAGTGGCAATCCTGAAACAGAAAAACAATAAGACACCAGGACTGGATGGTCTCCCAGGGGAACTGTATAAAACACTCCAAGAAAAATTAGAAATGCAATTATTAGAACTCTACAATGCGCTACTGACAACAGCAAAATTACCTAAATCATGGGGGAAGACATACGTAACATTGATCCCAAAAAAAGATTCGGACCATCAATTAATTTAAAATTATAGGCCCATATCCCTTTTAAATGTTGATTATGAAATATTTATGTTCATAATGGCAGAAATGTTGAAAAAAACTCTGAATCAGACCATTCATAGCGACCAAAATGGATTCTTACCGAATAGACAAATTAAAAATAATACCAGAATGGTATTGAATATAATAGAATATGCACAAAAGGCATTTGATAATGTTAATTGGCAGTTCATAATACAATTAAAAAGTATGCAATTTGCCAATAAATTTATTAAATTGATTTCGACAATTTATACGACACAGACAGCCAGTATAATAATGAATGGTGACAGAATGGAAACATTCAAGATCAACAAGGGAGTAAGGCAGGGATACCCACTGTCATCCCTTCTCTTTATTCTTACCTTAGAAAACTTATTGAAAATGTTAGGAAAAATGTAGAAATCAAAGGGGCTTTAATTAAAAAGGAGCACTATAAGGTCCAGGCATTTGCTGATGATATAGTATTTTTTTGGGAAGATCCAGAGGATATGGGAGTAAAATTAATACAGGAAAGAGAGGAATTTGGCAAGGTCGCAGGCCTTAGGATTAATAAAAACAAAACAAAATTATTGACCAAAAATTTAAAAGATAAGCAAAAAAAGAATTAGAAGGAAAATTGGGAATGCCAAGTGTGAAAAAGTTTGTGTAATTTCTCTTATCCATTTCTTCAATTTTTTCCAGTATTTTTTAACTTTGGGACATTACCACCAGATACGATAGTAAGTTCTGTCTGTGAGCTTACATTTCCAACAATGTGGTTTCATATTCAGCTATATCTTTAGCCAAGATTTAGCCAATCTTGCAGGTGTCAAATGCCATCTATAAAACATCTTGATTTGATTTTCTTTATACACTGTTGATAACATTAATTTGCAGTTCTTGGTCCAAATTTTCTCCCAATATTCTGTATGCTATGGCCCATATTTTGTGTCCAAGAAATCATTGGGCCCTTAACTAACGAACTAATTTCTTTCTCCATTTCTACTTGGAGTAAATAATTATATGTTCTAGTAATAAATTTTTCTTCTTTATCAGTTAAAATTTGGTTTAATTGTTGATGTTCCCTTTCTATTCCAAATTGCTCCATATATTTTTTATGCCTCATTTTTATCTGCATATATGGTCACCAATCTACAATTATACCTTGTTCTTTTAATTTTTTGTTGTTTTTAAATTCCCCTGAGTATCTAATAATTGCTTGTATCTGATCCTCTTTTTGTTCTCCATTGTATTTGGGTAAATCACTGCTTCTGTTGGTGACACCCAATCTGGTAATTTAATGTAGTGCTTCTTCCTTAACTTTTCCCATATTAGTGACTGTCTAATTTGATGGCAACAAAAATATGTGTCCTTTCCGTTTGTCCCACAGAAAGGCATGTCATCCTATATGAAGATCATGCCCTTCTATTATTAATATCATCTTATTATGTAAATTTATCCAATCTTTAATCCAGAGCAATGCCACCACCTGATTATACTATTCCCATTTTGGAAGTCCTAGGCCATCTCTACTTCTATTATCTTGTAGCATCTTTATTTTAATACATGCTTTCTTTCCTAACCAAATAAATTTAAGCACCATTCTGTTCAAATCTTCAAAAAAATTGATCTAGTTTTATGGAAATTGTCTGAAATAAGTATATAAATTTTGGTAGTATGTTCATTTTTACTGTGACAATACTACCATCAACGATATTTGCAAGTTTTTCCAACTCTCTAATTTTTTTTACATTGTAACATCAATTTCTTATAATTAGCTTCCTTTATAGTCAAACATCATCCTGTAACCCAAATCCCTAAATATTTAATCTTTTTATCCACTTGTAATCACAATTCTCTTTCTAATCCCTTTTCTGTTAGATTCTTTATTAGCATTTTTGTTTTTTCTTTATTAATTTTTAGTCCTGCCTCTAATCCATATTGTTCAATTTCCTTTAACAAATTTGTTCCTGTTTCCATCGGTTCCGCAACAAAAACACTAAATCGCCCACAAATGCTTGGGTTTTGTGTTCTTGATTTTTAATATTTAATCCTGTTATTTCCTCGTTTTGCCTTATTTTGGTAGAAGCACTTCTATTGTTAATATAAAAAGTAGGGATGTTATAGGACTTCTTTGTCATACTCCTTTTTTTATTCCAAATGTTTCAGTGCAATCTCCATTCACTATCAGTCTAGCTTTTTGCCTGGAATATATTGTGCTAATCATGTCTTCAAATTTAATTCCAAATCTCATATTTTTAATTTGTTGGATCAAGAACTGCCAATTAAGGTTATCAAATGCCTTCTGTATGTCCAGAAAGATTAGTACTGCCTGTTTCCTGGGGTGTGCTTTATAATATTCTAAGATGTCCAAAACTATTTTTATATTATTTCTAATTTGTCTTGTTGGCAAAAAAACATTCTGGTCTGGGTATATTATTTCATTTAGGACTATCTTCAATCTTTCTGCCATTATTATGGTAAAGATTTTGTAGTCAACATTTAATAGCAAGATTGGCGTGTATTTTTAATATACTTATGGCCTGTGCTCTCTTTTGGAATGAGAGAAATGTAAGCTTCAATCCATGAATCTGGTATTTTTAATAACTCCAATACGTCATTATACACTCTCATTTATATACCTCTGCCAGAATTCCATTTGGCCCCTGAGTTTGTTACTCTTTTCTTTTTTAACTGCTCTTTCTAATTCCGTGAGTGTTCCCTCTCTATTTAATGTTTCCTTTTGATCTTCTCTTAATTCTGCCAAATCGCATCTTTGTAGGCATTATTATATGTTATTTGCGCCTATGTTTTCTTACTCATGTAATCTTTTGAAATAATTTTGAATTAATATGTTTTCTTCCTCATGTAATCTTTTGAAATAATTTTGAATTAATTTCTTTTTCTCTGTCATTTTATATTGTATCTCTCTATTCTCTTCTTCCAGTTCCTGAATCAATTTTTTTTCTTTTTCTTTTTTTAATTTATGGGCAAGCTACCTCCCCAACTTACCAGCACGTTCAAAGTAATTTTGTTTTGCTGCTCAGCCTCTCCTCTTGATTACCATATTTAATTTATGTTTAGTAAAACCATTTTTTTTCATTCCTTCATTTTGAGGTTCTCTTTGTAGCTAATATAACATTGTTCCAATTCTCTTATCTCTGTTAATTTTTCTGCCTTTGTCTCCTTTCTTTTTTTTTTATTCTGTGTATGCTTTAGTAATGTCCGTAAAATATGCTTTTGCCATGTTCCATACTGAGTGAGGTATATTGATTTAAATTATCCTCAAAAAACATTTTCTTTTTGGTCCTCGAAATATATTCTTTTTCATTTAAAATTTGGGAATTTAATGTCCACCTTCTCACTTTTTTCATATCCCTTCCAAATTATTATTAATGGACCACATTTTTGAGGAATTGAATAAAAAGTATATTCCTGTTTTTTGGAATTTATCTTCCTTCATTGGTCCACAAATTTAATTTTTGCATCATTTCAAAGAATGTGGTTGGTAATGTTTTCCTTTTCTTTGTAGCCAGATTCCCTATATAATCTTTCTTTGGATCTACCACTGCATTGTGGTCATCTATAACACATATATTATCATATTCTATTTCTGCATTTTTTTCATGTAATGTCTTGTAAAATTATTTCTGGTTTTTGTTTGTTTGTTTTTGTTTGTTTTGTTTTATTACCAGTATTATTAATTTTTGTCCAATCTGTAATCAATTATCAAGATCCTTCCATTTTCATCTGCTTATTTTAGCTTTGTTTCGAGGTTTGCCTTTATATAAACTGCTATCCTGCTTTGTTTATTTTTTTGCTAAGGCGGTATTTAACTTCCCTAACCTGCAGTATTCTAGTCCCTAAATTGATCTTTATTTGGACCTCCTGAAGGCAAACAATATCTAATTTTTCTTTGAGTAGCCTTTTAAATATTTGATTTCTTTTAGCTGGAGAGTTTAGCCTGTTTATATTTATAGACATTAGCCAAATGTCTTTATCCATTATCTTATCGGTGATTTGGTCTCTGTTTTCTGTTTATTCTGTAATCCCCTTGTGGTCTTGTCCTTAATTCTCTTCCTTCTCTTCCTTTTTGTTTTTGTCTTTCCGTACTACCTCCTTCCTTCTCCACCTCTCTTATCTCTTATGGCTGATCTTCCTGACTCTTGGATTCCAATTCTTCCCTACTGCTACTTTCTTCTTCCCCCACTAATTGATCACAAAATTCTCTCTCTTAATCCAACGTATCCTATTAGTTTTTATTGTTGTAATTCTAATCTTTAATAAAACTACTATATAAAATATTTTAGTTATTAGCAATCACTCGCGTTAAGCACCAAATGTATTCCTTTCTCAAATGGGATTACAAAAGGAAAAGAAGCTACATGGATTCATTGTCTAGAGAATAGCTTTCATAGATGAGTCTTCAAAAGGTTGTATCAATCAAGTTTACAATAATTTATAACTGTAAGGAAGAGAAGAACAATTCTAGAAAGGCTGGGCCCAAGAGGCATAAGGCTGGTTGAAAAGCTGGCCATAACTGAATTATAAGAAAGAATTATCAGAGAATATCTATTTCATTTTTCCAGCAAATGGATGAGCAGACAATGTCTACACAAAATGAATAATATTTCAACTATGATGTTAAATTAATGTCAGTAGCTATTAGAATTGAATGAATAATTTGTGACATAAAAAGGACTGAATACATTAGGGCTGTATGAGCTAGTAGCCATTTACATTTTACTTATTGTTTGCAAAAGTCTAAGAAGCCTTTTGCAAATCTGACTACCTTATATCCTTTAAAAGTTTGATTACTCACTCATTTTAATGTGTTTATTTAAGTTAAATGTGGTTTCCTTTTCCAAATTTAATATGGAAGGAAATACTGTCAATGGAAGAGAAAAATGTCTGCATATCTGCTTATGTGGATCTTCATGCTGACTTGTTTTTATGATGTTTCCCGCTTGAGCCCACAAATATATGCCAATTACAGCCAGATAAAGCAATATATATCTAAAAGAAATACCAGACATAAATTCTGATTGTCCAATCTATAGTTATTTGTTTTCTTATAACATTGTCCAATTGTCAGTCAAAAATTCTGGTTACATTTAATCAACCAAAAGAATCTTAAAATTTCCCATACTTTCATTTCACATAGAATGTGAAATAGGTCACACAGTATAATTAGAGAAGCTTCAATCTTTTGAAAAAACAAGTAAACTAGGATTGAACCTAATTTCTTAAGTGCATTTTACAAAGATAAATTTACAGAAGTATATCCAGCACATACAACATTGATAGGTATTAATAAAATTAAGTCTATTTAAATATCTGCATGATAGCCGAATTTCCTTGATGACAGAAGATACTGGATAAGGATAATATCCTTTTTTTGTTGGGCAAATATTATAGATACTTTGTTTTCAGCAAGGTGGATCCACCCATTCACTTCTATTTTGCAAATATTCTTAATCACATATTCTTTAATGCTCTTTGATGAGTCTAAACACTATTTGAATAAATTGTTGACATTAAAAATTTGCTTATCATTAAAACAATATCTATACATATTTATGGCTGTTATAGAAAAGGGAGATTCCAAAGTAACCCATTTTTAGCAAAATGCAAACATTTCTAGGGACTCCCTTTTTATTTTTGTACTTAGCTTTTCAAACTTTCAAAATTTGCAAGACTGCCAATTTTAATGAAAAAAACACACCCAGACTAAGCATCAACTAGCTAAAATCATAATACCAGTTCATTATAGTTATATCTTATTAATATACTAATAATAAAAAAGCATGCAGTCATGTTTAGTTAAACGGTGTATAGATGACATGTGATATGAAATAAAACTAACAAAGCACTGTGCCAAATTTCCTACCAGTTGCATAAACTATAAAAATGGAAAAATGTATTTCCTGATTAAAATGTCTAATAATCCTCTATTCATCCTGAGCTTACCTTACATTGGCAGGATGGGCAGTTGTTAGATTAACCAGAGCTGTAGCAGCAGCTTCCTTTACCTCTTCATTTTCGCTGCTTAGCAACTGAACAAGCTGGGGAATTCCTAAGAGAGGAAAAATGTATAAAGACAGTTTTAAATTAACTATGGAAACATTGTAAATTGGTAAACATTTTCTTCTGGATCATAACTCCATTGTCACCATAACTATTTACCTAGAGCTCCAGTAGTTTGTTTACTAGCTAAATTCTCACACATAGCAGAGATGGCTTGAGAAGCAGCTATTTTGGTTCCTTCGTTATCCGTTCCCAAAAGAGTGATAAGACATTTTTCAACTTCTTGTTCATTCAGGATTTTTCTGTTTTCAGCTGTTTTATAAAGAAGAACAATACATCATTATAGATACCAACCTATAGTCAAATAAGATGGTACATGGGAAGAAAGAAAGCAAAATATCTATTTCTGTGCAGATATTGTTACCAGCAAATATTAACATTCCTATACTAATCTAGACTGATAAAGTATCAGCCTTTAAACAGGTTCAAGCATGGTGAAACCTGCAGAAAATAGTGTTTATTATAAAGAAATCTATATTTTTAATCACGAGCTTTAAGTAAGTGTGTTTGTAAGAATATGTCCACTTTAAATAAAACATGCATCTGTAGCCTTCAGATCTATTCTCACTAGGTTACAATGCTTCCATTCAATTTGTGCTAATAAGAGCCATGTGTATGGAAATTAAAAGGTCATTCTTCCAGTAGAGATACTGTGTATTTGACAGTTGAAGTGCTAATCAAATTAATGCATAGGCTAGATACAATGGAAGAGTGGTTAAAAAAAGTGTTTTATTCCTTTTTCTTGGATTCCTTCATTCTTCATGCAAGTCCAGATTAACAGAAAGAAATAAAAAGGTTGTTAATGTGTCCAGTTCCATCATCTGATGCGAAGCATTTATGTAAATATAGTATACTTTGACATTATTATACTGGTGTATTCTTCTTGATGTATTCAGTGAAGTCAACTCGATTCTGTATTCATTCAGGATCAGAATGATTGGATTTGCCACCCACAATTCTTTCTAAAATGATGAATAAATTGCAAAGATTGCCTACTCCCTGTCCCACCCATACCATATACTATTAGAATTTGGAGAATTCAATGCTACTGTTAATGTTATGTATTCTAGCTAATACCTAGAAAGGCATTATTGCTTTTCTTTGTTTGTAAAGAACAGGATACATAACCTAAAAAATATCCTAGGATGCAAGGTATTATGAGAAATGCAGACTTTTCTATATCAGTACTACTTCATTTAATTTAAGCAAACAAATTTCCTGAAGCTTATCTACTTTTCTTCTGAGAAGTGAGTGAAGTTTAGATTTAACATTTAAAATAAAAAAATGTAAATATCATATATTATTAATTTTAATTCCAATTCATTGCTAAATCAAAATAAAAACCATAAATGGAATTATTTATTGCATTTAATATATTTAAGCCATAGGAAGGATACTTTTTGTGTAAAATAATTACCCAATTGATTCTGATAGCATTATTCCATTTTCAAGATATAGTAAGGACAAATAACTCTTAAAATATTTTCATCATGACTGAAATGTTATATTGGTAAAAAAGATGCAAAATAGGCCATTATGGGTGATACATACACTTTGGGGTCTTTTAAATTATTGTTGCATTGTTTTAATTTACAGTTCAACTGAATTCTCAGGACATCTCAATGGTTTTGTTCCCATTTGTTACTTTATTACTTAAAGCCCATGTCACACTGCCCAACGGATGCAAAAAGGACACAGCGGACGAGCAAAATGTTCCATCCGTTGTTATCCGCTCTCAAAAGGGGCAAAAATTTGCATAACCAGAGCGGATAACACGGACGCGGGGAGGATGCAGGGCGGATGGAAAGCGGATGCGGAACGGAAGCCCAGCGGATGGAAGCGGATGGGAGCAGATGGCACATCCGCTAGGCTTCTGGGGGGCCGCAGCAAAGCAGATGCAGAACGGATACAGCGGATGCACAGCAGATGCACAGCGGATGAAGCTGATGCACAGCGGAAGCCTAGCGGATGCACAGTGGAAGTCTAATGGATGCCTGGCGTTAATTGCGCATGCGGGGGGGATGCATTGCGCAAGCCCCCTGGATATAAAGGGAAGCAGCTCGCACGTGGCCAGCATTTGGAGGAAAGACTTGCTGCAGGATACATCGAGTCCTTGCCTGCCCTGCCTGCATGCCTGCCTGCAAGCCTTGCTGCCAGCCTGCCTCCAAGCTTCCTGGCCAGCCTCCCTGCCAGCCTTGCTGTCTGCCTGCCTGCCAGCCTTGCTGCCAGCCTGCCTTCCAGCCTCCCTGCCAGCCAGTCTGCCTGCCAGCCTTGGTGCCTGCCTGCTTGCCACACTTCTTGCCAGGCTTCGTGCCAGCCTTCCTGCCAGCCTTGGTGCCAGGCTTCCTGCCAGCCTTGGTGTCAGCCTTGGTGCCAGGCTTCCTGCCAGCCTTGGTGCCTGCCAGCCTCCCTGCCAGCCAGCAACCCCACAACCATGGGGAAGAAGCAAAAGTCTCAGCAACCTGCCGCCATCCCTGGCAACAGGGAGGGCCACCCTCCCGCCCCATCCCTGACTCTGCTTCTGCTGACTCTGCTTCTTCTGGGGCTTCTGCTGAAGCTGCTCCTGGCAGTGGTGCTTCTGCTGCGTACTCTGCTGAAGCTGCTGCTGATCCTGCTCGTCCTGCTCGTGCTCCTGGACTTGCTCGTCCTGTTCGTCCTGCTCATGCTCCTGGTCTTGCTCGTCCTGCTCGTACTCCTGGTCCTGCTCGTGCTCCTGGTCCTGCTTGTGCTGCTGGTGCTGCTGGGGCTGGTGCTGCTGGGGCTCCTCGTGATTACTCTGCTGCTGCTGATCCTGGTCCTGCTAATCCTGCTACTGCTGCTGCTGCTGATGATGATTATGATCCTGCTGGTGGGCCCATCTGGTCCTGGCAAAGGGAGGAAGAGGCGTATACGGCAACGGGAGAGGAGGCAATACTTCATTGAGGAGGAACACGAGGATGAGGTGCTGGAGTGGCTGAGGGAGAATGACTATCTGTGGCGGAAGGGACACCGGCTGTACAGGGACACCAAGTGGAAGCAGGATGCTTGGAGAGAGAGGGCGGAGAGTATGGATTACACTTTGGAGATGCTCCTCGGCTGGTGGAAACATATGCACACCTGGTACGGGAAGCTGCACCTGAAGAAATCTGGCCAGGCCACAGTAAAGCTGACGCACAGAGAGACCTATGTCATGGCCAGGTGCAGCTTCCTGGAGGGTGAGATCCACCACCAAGGAGCCCCAGGAGCCCCTCTGTCTACCCTCTCTCTCTGGCAGCCTGCTGCGACCCAGTCCTCTTCCGGCCGAGAGTCAGTCCCTGTCTCCAGGCAGGTTTCTGTGGAGCGTGCCACAGTGGAGAACCCGCGGACAGCTGTTGTCACCGTGGTGGAGCGCGTGGAGGACTCCCTGGTGCGGTGGGAGAGAGGAGACATTGAGTCCACCACAGTCGTACCAGCATCCACCCCCCCCCAGCTCCGCCTCCACAGAAAGGCAGAGAGCCAGACAGCAGGAGGGGCAGAGCCACACTGTCCTGCTGAAGATCAGGGACACCATCCGCACCAGTATAGATCTCTTCTCTCAGCTGGTCAGCACCGACTCCTCATCCTCCAACTGCAAGCCCTTCCTCACCTATGTCAACCAGACCCTCAAGAACATGGAGGAACCCCAGTACCAGGTGGTGAAGGACAGGATCACCGAGCTGCTTCACAACCCTCCAGACCCCAAGGAACCTGCTCCCACCCAGTCCAGGTCTGCTCCTCTACCCCAGGTGATATCCCTCCCATACCAAGGCTTCCCACAGCCCCTCACCTACCAGGGCTACGGCTACCAGGAGGTCCAGCAGCACAGGCAGCAGCCCTTCCCAGCCCAGGCACAGAGTCATCGGGCGACACCGTTGCCACCGGTTCCACTGATGCCACCGATGCCACCCACAACAATGATGCCACCGACGACAGCAATGCCACCCACGCCAGTCCTCACCCAGCTGCAGACCAGACAGCCCCACTACACTACTCCTTCCTCCACCCCACAGCCAAGCCCGGCCTCAGTACATCTCTTATCAGTACTGGGGCTGACACCCCATGGCATGAAGGAAGGACCTCTCAGCATCGCGGGTCTGAGCCAGCTGTCTGAGAGCTTCCTCAACACACCATCCCCTGTTGTCCTCTCAGGGCCAGGCACCCCAATGATGATACAGACCAGCACGCCAGCACCACCCACCTCCACAGCACCTGGACCCTTCACCCCTGAGACTGGGCACACCTCCGAGTGACCAATAAGAGTGCCAGAGACTGGGTAGCTGGCTACCTGTAGAGTTTATTTGGACACTTGACTTGGGTCATTTTTGTTTTACAGCTTGTTGTTCAATAAAGTTTATCTTTGATTCACACACTTGCTTCATTTTTTTTTTTTTATAAAGTCTTGGTGGAAACTTTTAGAAATGGTTTAAGCCTTTGCATGCTTGTGGGATGGGTTAAGATAGCAGTGGGATGGGCAGGGATACCTTTGGGATGGGTAATAGCTGTGGGATGGGTAAGGATAGCAGTGGATAGATAAGCCTCCAGTGCAAGCATAGTGGGACTGTATGGTCCACCCTCCCTGGTTCCACACCGATGGCCCTTTATTATCAATAATAATGTAATAATCATCCACACATGTCAACACAAACACAACCCTTTATTAAACGCCCTGTTCATTGTAGGCCCACCCAACATACATGGCCCAATCTCATCAGTGTGATGAGACAGGCTGAAGGAAGCACCCATTAATCATCTATCATCCTGTCTTGCCACTCCACTGCTCCAGCTGGGAAGTTGCACCAGTGTCTCAGGAGGTTGCGCTGCTTCTTCCCTTCACGTGAGGCTCTGTTGGGGCCTTGTACATCCTCAGTGTCTATCAGGTTTCGCCCTTGCCTCCATTCCCCAGGCTCCATGTCCCCATTGCCTTGTTGGAGGTCCATGAGCCTGTTCTGCAAGACCGGGTAGCGGGTGCGCATGAGATTGTGCAGGATGCAGCAAGCTTCCACGATCCACCTCACGGTCTCTGGGGATGCTGCATGGTGGTGAGAAGTACCTGGAACCTGTTGGCCAGGATGCCAAAGGCGTTCTCCACCACCCGCCTTGCCCTGGACAGCCTGTAGTTGAAGATCCTCTCTTCACGGGTGAGGTGTCTTGAAGTTTTCTGAGGGAGAAGGCGTCATCCCCCACGATGAAGTAGGGCACATCTTGCATGTCGTTGGGCAGGGGGTCTGGATCTGGAAAGCCCATGATGAGGTTGCCTTCCAGCCCCTCCTTGAGGTCACTGGCGTTGTATACCTGGGCATCTGAATAATGAGCCGCTGCCTGAAGCATCGATGTACATGAACTTGTAGTCAGCATCGACCATGGCAAAGAGGACGATGCTGAAGAAGCCCTTGCAGTTGAAATAAGTGGAGCCCGACTTGGGTGGTGCTTTGCAGGCCACGTGCTTGCCATCGATGGCTCCAATGGTGTGGGGGAAGTTCCACCTCTGGTCCCACTGCTCTGCAACTTTCTTCCATCCTTCTTCAGTGGAGGGGCACTGGAGGAGCTCCTGCAGGTATTCTTCGATGATGGCCTGCACCACTTCTCTGACCACAATGCTGATGGTGTTGTGTGGCACCCTCCAGCCGTACTGCATGCTCCTGTAGGTGGTCCCTGAGGCCAGGTGGCGCAGAGTGAGTGCTACCTTGAGCCCAGGTTCCAGGCTGGGCCGGAGGTTGGTGTTTGCCTTGGTCAAACTGAGTGTCAGGCGCTGCACAACTTTGTCAAACATGGCTGGAGGCATCCTCATGAAGTTCTGGAATGCCCGAGTGTCTTCGTTCCTGAGCTCCACCATCAGCTTGTTGTACAGCCCGTACTCATCTCTTCTCCCGATCCATCTTCGTACCCAGACGCTTCTTGGCCGCCTCTTTTTCTTCCCATAGTAGAGTTCACAGAACCCGTAGATGGCTTCGCACTGTTGCAGAAGAATGGTGGATGCCAAAAGGACTGTGTTATGATCCACGGTGGACATGACTGGATGCTGTGGAAGAGGAAGAGTCAGATGAAGGCTGCAGAGGTCTGCACAGCTAGGCTGCTGGTCTGAAAGTGAGATGCAGGTGAGTTGCTCCCCCTTTTTATAGGCAGTATAGGTGTCCCTTTGCATCCTCTAGGCATCCTCTAGGCATCCTCTAGGCATCCTCTAGACATCCTTAATATCCGAGATAGGTCCCCTCTGTGAATGTTTTTTCCGTTTTAAACGCTTTGTTTCCACTTGGCATCCGTTCTGCATCCGTTCTGCATCTGTTCCGCATCCGTTCCGCTTCCTCCCTGTGTCCGAGCGGATGCGAGTTGCGCGGATGCGGAACGGATGCCTTGTGGATATAGCGGATGCGTAACGGATGCAGAACGGATGCATAGCAGATGCATAATGGACAAATTGGATACATTTTCCATGCAAAAGTTTTGGGCAGCCCAAAACTTTTTGAACGGATGAAACGTCAATAGACAGATGTTGGACGGATAGAGAGGAAGCAAAACGGAGGCAGTGAGTACATCGCGTTGACCAACGGATGGCAAGCTTTTTTGTCCGTTTTATATCCTCTTTGCATCCATTGGTGCAGTGTGACATGGGCTTAACATTTGATGGCATATCTCAAATTTCTCTGTCCTTCCCCAAGGCAGTGTTTAATTCTAAATTATCAGAAAACTACAAGCAAATTTTGAGCAGTCCAATAACAACTTTTAAAATAACAGAAGCTATTTAACAGGATTAAAACAGACAAATCTCCAGGCCAGATGGCCTACAGAACAGATTTTATAAAAGTTTTGAAGATCTATTATTTCTTCTGATCAAGGACTTAATGAATTCTATTTTACAGGGGACCCCATATGAGACTCTTGGAAGGATCTCTTTTTAATAATCACTACAAAATCTACATCTATTTTAGCTATTTAAAATAGTTTTACAAGATCATATATATGAAGATCAGTGTGGCTTACCTAAAAGACAAATAAAGGATAATGTAAGAGTAATTTTGAATATAATTGAGTATCTACAACAACATAGCAACAGACTGCAATAATCTTTAAGTTTTTGACAATTTGACAATTTGAACTGGGCCTTAGTGTTTAAAGTAGTGAAAAAATGGATTTTGGATAGGGTTTTATCATCTCTGAAGTCTATCTATACACTGAAGATACCATGGTGGAGACTTTACAAAACCAGTTGAAATTCAGAAGGAAACAAGACAGGGTATCCTTTATCTCCTTTATTATTTACTCTAGTGTTGGAACTGTTAAATAGAGATAACAGAGCAAAAGGACTACAAATAAAAGTGCATAATTACAAATTACATGCATTTGCTGATGATTTGGTATTGATTGTGCAAGACCCATTAGAGAACACTGAACATGTTACTAGGAAGATTAAAATGTTTGGAGAAATGGGAGGTTTAAGAATAAATAGATAAAAGAAAACAGTACTGATTAAGAACATAAAGGTGGAAGATCAGAAGAAACTGGAATTTAGAATTGGCTTTGAAGTCATGAAAAACATACAGTATTTGGGCGTGATTGTTACTAAGGAAAATTCTAAGCTTTATAAAAACAGTTACAGTAAAAAATGGAAGGTGATAAAATTGGGTTTAAAAAGATGGCAAAAATTAGATTTGTCATTAATAGGAAGAATTTCAGTAATAAAAATGAATTTACTATCTAGAACATTATTTCTGTTTCAGACTATACCAATATTGATTAGAGATTCTACTTTCAAAATTTCAAGGTTGTTAAACCTCGAATGTTTTGATTTGAGATTTGGGTATGACAAACTACAAGTTAATCTGGCTTTAAGATTCATGTTATTAGGCAATCAATTGCACATGTATGTGTAATTATAAAAGATGATTAACTGATAAAATGCCACTTTGGCTATTACCTCATGAAGCATAGAACAGAGATGATTTTGGAATATAAATGGATGACATATCAAGACTTATTGATATTTGAAAAGCAGGGATTTAAGATATAGATAAGAGAACAACTAGTAAATGAAAGCTTTCTTTGTGATTCCTTGGTTTAATTGTTATAGAACTTTTGAAAGATTTAAACTTGATTAAAAAAATTCACAGGAACTAAATCTGAATTGGATATTAATTTTATGTTCTGAAGATGACCCCTTGGTTTCTAAAGTATATAAAATGCTACTCAAGATGAATCTAGAAGATGAATAAGTTAGAGTATATCCTAAAATGGCAAAAAATATGGGTATAATATAATACTAGATAAATGGGAGAATATATGGACAAAGGAATTAAAATTAATATTATAGTTTGAAAGAAAACATTTATAAAATGATATATCATTGGTACTTCACTCCAGATAGATTAGCAAAAATATATTAAGGGGTTTCGAATAAGTGCTGGAAATGTAGTCAAAATCCAGGTTTATTTCATCATGTCGTGCGAATATATAAAAACATATTGGATAAACGTAACAATGACAATGATGGACAAGTAAATTGAAAAACAATTTGGGGTGCTATTTTTTGACATGGTGACAGGGATTCAACTTGCAAAACATTGGAAAGAAAAACACTGTTGAAGAATGGATTTTGAAATTGACTGAATTTGCAAAGATGGTAAAATTAACTGCTTTATTAGGAATAATGGACTAGACAGATATAGATAAAACTGGAAACTATGGACTTTCTACACAGTAAATATAATAACAGGGTTAACAGGGGGATTTGGAGATTAGTGTAATGTATAAGCCCATGTCCCACTGCACCAACGGATGCAAAGAGGATGTAAAACGGACAAAAAAGCTTGCCATCATTGGAAAACGCGATGCATCCGTTGTGTACTCACTGCATACGTGTTTCACACACTCTGTCCGTCAAGCATCCGTCCACTGCGATTTCATCCGCGCATGTTTTGAGCTGCACAAAACTATTTAAGCAGATGAACTTTCCGCCGCGTACGATGTACATCCGCGACACGTACGGGCAACAAACGTTCTACATCCATTGTCATCCGTTACACGTCCGCTGTATCCTCTCGGCATCCTCTGGACATCCTAGCAACTCACATCCGCTGTAGCTAAAAACGGAAAGAGAGAGGAAGCGAAAGGTACATGGAACGTCCACACAGCGTTAGTATCACAGAAATAAAAAGGATGTAAGCGGATGCATCTCGTATATAAAGTATTAAAACGGACAAAACGTTTGTATATGGGATGTATCTTGGATATTTAGGATGTCTGGAGTATGCCTGGAGTATGTGGAAGGACACATAGCAGAAAACCGACATTTTCTATAAAAAGGGGGAGGAAATCACCTGGATCTCAGTATGAGTCTAGCAGCTGTGGTGTACAGACCTCTTCACCCTTGGTCTTGCTTTTCCACATCATCCATTGATCTCCACCATGGATCATAACACAGTCCTTATGATAGCTGCGATCATTCAACACCAGAACCAAGCCCTGTTCAGACTGTTTCACCTTTTCCATGCAAGGAGAAGAAGGAGACGTCCAACAGCTGTCTGGGTCCGATGATGGATCGAGAGAAGAGTGGAGTTTGGACTGTATGACAAGCTGATGGTGGAGCTGAGGAATGAAGACCCTCGTGCATTCCAGCACTTCATGAGAATGCTACCAGCCATGTTTGACGAAATTGTAGAGCGTCTGAGACCCAGGTTGACCAAGCAGAGCACCAACTTCCGTCCCAACCTGGACCCTGGACTGAAGGTGGCACTGACTCTGCGCCACCTGGACTCTGAAACCACCTACAGAAACATGCAGTATGCCTGGAGGGTGCCACACAACAGCATTAGCAAAGTGGTCAGAGAAGTGGTGCAGGCCATCATCGAAGAATACGTGGAGGAGCTCCTCAGGTGCCCCACCACTGAACAAGGCTGCAGAAAACTTGCAGAGCAGTGGTATCAGAGGTGGAACTTTCCCCACACCGTTGGAGCCATAGATGGGAAGAACATGGCCTGCAAAGCTCCAGCCAACTCAGGGTCCTCTTATTACAACCACAAGGGCTTCTTCAGTATCATCCTCTTTGCCATGGTTGATGCTGACTACAAGTTCATGTACATCGATGCCTCAGGCAACGGGTCAGCTTCAGATAGCCAGGTATACAACATCAGTGACCTCAAGGATGGGCTGGAACGCAACCTCATCATGGGTTTTCCAGATCCAAACCCCCTACCCAATGACACACAAGATGTGCCCTACTTCATCGTGGGTGATGACGCCTTCTCCCTCAGAACCTACCTCATGAAGCCCTACACTTCAAGATACCTCACCCATGAAGAGAGGATCTTCAACTACAGGCTGTCCAGGGCAAGAAGGGTGGTGGAGAATGCCTTTGGCATCCTGGCCAACAGGTTCCAGGTACTTGTCACCACCATGCAGCATCATCCAGGGACTGTGAGGAGCATCGTGGAAGCTTGCTGTATCCTGCACAATCTCATGCGCACCCTCTACCCAGTGTTGCAGAACAGGCTTGTGAACCGTCAACAAGGGAATGGGGACATGGAGCCTGGTGAATGGAGGCAAGGACGTAACCTGATAGACACTGTGGATGTACAAGGCCCCAACAGAGCTTCATGTGAAGGGAAGAAGCAGCGCAACCTCCTGAAACACTGTTGCAACTCCCCAGCTGGAGCAGTGGAGTGGCAAGACAGGATGATAGATGGTTAATGGATGCTTCCTTGAGCCTGTCACATAACACTGATGAGATTGTGCCATGTATGCTGAGTGGTCCTACAATGAATAGGGCATTAATAAAGAGCTTTGTTTATTTTGAAATGTGTTGACCAATGAATAAATTGTTATTGATAAAAAAGGGCCATATGTGTGGCAGCTGGGAGGGTGAACCATACAGTCCCACTATGCTTGCACTGGAGTTTATCTATCCCACAGCTATCCTTACCTATCCCGCAACTATCCTTACCCATCCCACAACTATCCTTACCTATCCCACAGCTATCCTTACCTATCCCACAACTATCCTTACCCATCCGACAAGCATGCAAAGGCTTAACCATTTTTTTAAAGTTTTCACCAACACTTCATTAAGTAAATAAAATGAACCAAGTGTGTGAAGCAAAGATAACCTTTATTAATAACTGTCTTAAGTAAACTGTATGACTTTATTAAAAAAGCAAAATGAACCAAGTAAAGTGTCTTTAAGCAAAGATAAAGTGAACAGGTAACAACTCAGTCTCTGGCACTATTCTCAGTCACTCTGAGGCATGTCCATGGTCTCAGCTGTCAAGTGGCCAGGGACTGTGGAGGTGGCTGTGGCTGGAGTGCTGGTCTGAGGCACCATTGGGGTGCTTGGCCCCAAGAGTACAACAGGGGATGGTGTGTTCAGGAAGCTCTCAGAGACCTGACTCAGTCCTGTGAAGTTGAGAGGCCCTTCATCAAGGACCTGGGATGTTCGGCCCAAGACTGATGACAGATTGTCCGTTGAGGGGCTTGGCTGTGGGGTGGAGGAAGGAGGAGTGTAGTGGGGCTGTCTGGTCTGCAGTGGGCGAGGTGTGGCATCTGTGGCATGCGATGAACCTGGGCCTGGACTGGGAAGGGCTGTTTCTGCTGTGGGAAGTCCTGGTACTCATACCTTGGTAGGTGAGGGGCTGTTGAAAGCCGTGGAAGGGCTGTGACACTGCCTGGGGTGAAGGAGCAGACCTGGACTGGGTCGGAGCAGGTTCAGCTGGGCCTGGAGGGATGTGCAGAAGTGCTGTGATCTTCTGCTTCATCACCTGGTACTGGGCCTTGGGCAGGTCCATGAGAGTCTGGCTCACATAGGTGATGAAGGGCTTCCGGTTCGAGGATGGTATGTCGCTGTGGACCAGCTGAGAGAGAAGATCTGTGCTGGTTTTGATTGTGTCCCTGATCTCCAACAGGACAGTGTGACTCTGGCCCTCCAGTCTGCCTCTGCCTCTCTGCCTGCTTTCTGTGGAGGTGGAGCTGGGTGTGGGTGTGGGTTGGTCTCTGGTGGCTGCCGCTTCTTCCTCCATTTGTAACAGGGGATCCTCCACATCCTCTGGCATGGGGAGTGCAGCTGTCGAGGGGGTCTCTGCCATAGGGCCCTCCGAAGACATCTGCCTGGACAGGCTAGCAGGCTCCTGGCTGGAAGAGGACTGGCTGTCTGTGGGCTGTCTGAGGGAGAGGGTTGTCAGAGGGGCTGCTCCTCGGTGGCGGACCTCACCCTCCAGGAAGCTGCACTTGGCCATGACGTACATATCCCAGTCAGTGAGCTTGACAGCGGCCTGCCCAGATTTCTACCAGGTGTGCATGTGCTTCCACCATCCAAGAAGTAGGTCTGAAGTATAGCTGAGGCTCTCTGCCTTGTCTCTCCAAGATGTCTGCTTCCTCTTGGTGTTGCGATAGAGTCTGTGGCCCTTTCCCCACAGGTACTCGCTCTCCCTCAGCCATTCCAGCACCTCATGCTCCTCGGAAAGGGTGTGGTGTACTGTTTCCTCTCTCCCTTCTCCTTCCCTTGCCTCTTCCTCCCTCTGGCAGGGGCTTGAGCAGCAGGGCCTTCAGGGGCTTGAGCAGCTGGGCTTTGAGGGCCTTGGGGCTGGTCCACCACAGCAGCAGCAGGAGAAGCACCAGCAGCAGCAGCAGCAGCAACTCCAGCAGCAGCAGCAGAAGCACCAGCAGCAGCAGCAGCAGCAGGAGAAGCAGCAGCAGCACCAGCAGGAGAAGCACCAGCAGGAGAAGCACCAGCACCAGCAGCACCAGCACCAGCAGCACCAGCACCAGCAGCACCAGCAGCTTCAGAGTCAGTGCCAGGGGGTGGGATGGTGGTTCTGTCCTTCTTGCCAGGGCTGGCAGGAGTAGGCACAGGCTTTCTCTTCTTCCCTGACTGACGAACCATGGTGTTATTCGAAGATGTCTGTGGCAGCTCGTCTTTCCTCTGAATGCTGACTGCTTGCAAGATGCATCCTTTTATATCCGCGGAGCTGATGCAATTCATCCTCCCCGCATGCGCAAGTGAACACTTTGCATCCGCTATGCATCCACTATCCATCCGCTATGCATCTTATAGGCATCCATGATGCATCCGCGTCATCCGCTACGCATCCATTCCTTCCGCTATGCGTCCGCTTCACAATTCTCCCCTGGAAGCCCTTTAGATGTGTCATCTGCTTCCATCCGTTTCCATCCGCTAGGCTTCCTACAAACATCAGCTTAACATCCCCGCTACATACTATCCCGTCCGTTCCTTTCCGTTCTTTTCCGTTCTGTTCATGCAAATTTGGGGCACTTTTTGGAGCGGATAACAATGGATGGAGCCACCCCCGAAATTTTGCTCGTCCGCTGTGTCCTTTTTGCATAAACAGTGGGACCTAGCCTTTAGGTCAACCTGTTGACTGCTTTCTTCTTTTTCATGTGTGTGTGTGTGTGTGTGTGTGTGTGTGTGTGTATCACACACATATACATACACAAATATAAATATATTGTATGTATATTTTGTACACACACACACACACATATTTGTAAAAGGGGGAAATAATTTATTGCTTATTCTTCTGTTTCAGAAATCAGCCTGGGTAGATCCTACATCTTATATGTTAAATTGACTATTTTCTTGAATTCATTTGTTAAATAGTAAACTCTGAAAATATTCTTTTATGCAATTAGCTTCTTTATTCCTAACTTTTGTGGTTAAAAACTGAAACTATGTATCAGGTTGAAGATCTATGTGTGTAATGATATTTCCCAGAAATAAACTGGGAGAATAAAATAATAATAAATATATATTGTCAACTTTAATTAGAATATGATAAGTTCCTAAAAATAAATCTACAATTCAACTTGGCTGTCCAACAGAGGCGGCAGCAAAGAAAAAGAAATAAAATTCATAGGACAGAAGGTTTCCTGCATTAGAAATTATGTACAACAAATATACATAAATTAAAATAATAATGTGAGAGGTGCTAGAAATAACTAATAACCAAGAGATGGTTGAAATAAGAACTGTCTAAGTCTGTCACAGCTTATGTCATCAGAGTCCCTTGAGAGACTAAGAATCTTATTACAGACAATAAGAAGTACATTATTCTCTATATTATTACATTTTGCTATGTGGCACTGCTGTACTTCAATTGCAGTTTGACAAATCAAAATCTGAGACATAGTTAAACAGCACTGTCATGCTGAATGCAAACTACTTCCATCTAGCATGCTTGCTTGAGAATTCCATGGTTGATTCAGGAGCAGTGAACTGGTCATATAAACAAAGAATTACAAAATCATTACAAAAGGATAAAAGAAGAGCTTAATTCCTTGGGGACATTAATCAATAAGATATTTTGAGACAAATCATATCTTAAAAGTAAAATGTCTGTGTCTTAATTTATTAAGATTAAATAATAATGATAAAAATCAGTCTTGTGAGGGAAAAATATTTCTTATGAGAAAATTCAGAAACAAATTTTGTATCTTGGGATGTTTAATTCAATAACAAATGATTCATTTGTGAAAACTTTTTTTATCCACATTTCCTCTTTATAGGACAAACATATGAATGTACAACACTGTAAAAAAAATAAGTGGATGCTACAGCATTTTAAATGAACTGCCTGTGTGCATGTGTGTTTGTGCACAGGAAGATAGAAGATCTGTAACAAAGATCAGTGGCTTGATTTAAGATATATTCAAGATGGGGCATATCTTCTACATTTGTCCATTTGAAGTAAGCCCATTATCTCAATATGCTGTAAAAAAGCAGGGAGGGAAGAGGAGGGGAAGGAAGGGAAATGTCTTTATATTGTATGGAGCAGCGGTCACCAACTGGTGGGCCATGGCCCACTGGTGATCTGTGAGAAAATTTTGGTGGGCAGCAGAGAAATCTCACCCCCAGAGCATTGCCACAAAACAATTAATCCAGGTTATGCAGAAACACTAGGCTGCGCCACCCACATGGCCCACGGGAACCCTCCCCGCCCACTCACTCCTTATCCGGTAAACTTGCCTGCTAAATTGCTATTTTCCCTTTTTCTGACTGTTATCTGTTCTGCTGTGCTGGGAGACTTAGATTAGCTAGGAAGCAGAAAACTGTTGGATTTCTTGCTTTTTAGCTAGTCTTTAGATCTTCAGCTCAATATAGCTGAACCTCCCTTAGGACTGAAGGTTTGCTTCCAAGCAAATTCAGTGCAGACTCACGGCAAGCAAATTTGAGAGACTGAGCTAGCCAATGGAAGACAGATAGATCACTGAATGATTCTGTGAGCAACTCAATCTGCCTTCCTGCTTTGCCTGATCTGGGGTAAAAGTTGCTCTTTTTTTAAAATAAAGAATTCGATATTTACATGCGCAGTGTGTTGTGAGTTAATTTTGTAGTTTGCTTGCAAGCAAATTTTATGTGACAGACTGAGCTAGCCAATGGCAGATAGATAGATCTCTGAATGAATGTGTGATTTTGTGAGCAACTCAATCTGCCTACTTTACCTGATTTTGGGTAAAAGTTGCTCATTTTTACAAAAAAATTCAATATTTATATAAATATTTATAATATTTACATACAAGCCATGCTCAGCCAGTCACATAACCACCAAGCCACACCCACAAATTAGGCCACACCCACAGAACTGGTTAGTGGTCCCTGGGATCTAAATTATGAGTTTGGTGGTCCCAGAGGTCCAAAAGGTTGGTGACCCCTGTTATGGAGTATTTCTCTAGGCTTCTTAAATATATCTGTCTATTTACATATATTCTATCTAAATACAGGGCATATATAACATTTGACATGATTGACTTTGTAGTTTATTCCATAATATTCAAATATAAAAACAACTTAATTAATTTACTTCCAAGAAATAAAGACACTGGATCTTTAATAGAAGAGAACACCCACCTTACTATTAACAAGACAGTTCTCTAAGACAACTGGTTTGATGCCTTATGAACTTTGACTCCAAGGATAGAAACTAAAAGAATCTTCCTGAGCAGGTACCAGAATATCTTGTCCAGCATTGGGTATTGTATCATTTCTCCCTGATTTACAGAATGGTAATCTCAAGCAGCAAAACTATCTTGTGCTAATCTGGGATGACAGAAGATGCTTGCGGTCTTATCAAAAAGTATATCACTGCATTGTAGAGCTAATAAGAATGTAGGATATGACATCACTGGCTCCTTATTTTAGGAAACTTATGTCAAACTATTAAGATTTAATAATGGCATCTAATCATAAAAAGGAACCATTGACTGGACATTCATATATTCTAAAAACTTCTCAAGACATAGGAATTTCTGTAATGACGTACGATCAGTGGCTGCCTTAGCAATAGCTTTTGCGGCATTCTTTTGAAACTCAGTTAGAGTGGAAACTTCAGTGAAGGCCAGTAATTTTCTGAGACCCCCTGTCTCCTGGATCAGTTGCATTGTATCCACATCCTCAAGACAATTTGCCACAACTCCAAGAGCTTCTACATGTAGGTCATTAAATTCCTATAAGTTAAAAAGATGCAGATATGACATCAACATTGTAAAAGGATTTAAAACTATGTTACTGTTTTCTGACCACATATTTTGGTACGCCATATTCCCATAATACAGCTGTCATAATTTACATATATAAAAACACTGGTCTCATAAACTAATATGCTGTGACAGGATACCTTAATTGCAGAAAAATATTTGACAAGTTCTCCCATTATTTGAAAAGTGGCCAGAAGGCACAGCTGGTGCAACTGTTATGGCAGTACAGGCAGTTCTTAGGGCCTCTTGAGTGGTCCATGCTACATCACTGCCGGTCTGCTTCTGGATGCAATTGAAAATGTTGGTCATCGTCTTTAAAGCCCTGCATGACATGGGTCCAATCTACTTGAGCTACCATCATACCCTGATGAGGCTGGCCCACCCGATATGCACCAGCAGAAGGATTCAGCCAAGGAATTTTACTATGGATTCAGCCAAGGAATTTTGGCTGATGGGATCCAGAAGAGCCTTCTCCACTGTGGCTCCTGCTTTCTGGAACATCTTACCCTCCTTATGTTTCAAAAGAGCCTTAAGACCTGGCTTTATCTGATGAAGACCCAATGGGGGAACTTCATACTGGAAGTATCTGTCTAATAAAAGTCCAATCCCCATTCCCCATATGTTCAGCTACCTTCTTTGCCACCTTGTTTCCATGATTTTATTGCAGCCAGAACAATCTGGAGCTGAATATGCTTAAAAACTGTAGAGAAGAGAATGGATGTTAGGAAAAGACCTCCTACAATTCCTTATTTTATAACATCCTTATTATATCTAACAGCACTGTAGCAACAGTAAAGTCCTTCAGGTTTTGGGGTTCTATAGTCTCCCAGGACTTGACATGGTCACCTAACATTGGTACCATCACCAAGGCACAACAAAGAATAACTATAATCCATTGTTCCCCAATCAATGTACACTTGAGGACCTCATGGCAGCATGACAGAATGCAATTAATGATCCAACAAAATAGCTAGAGAACAAAATAAAAGACACCCTAAGAAAAATGGAAAAAGAAAAGCAGCTAACACCATTAAGAGAAAGCACATGCAACCACAAGATTCCTTCACACCTAAGATCTATGGACTCCCTAAAATATATAAGAAGGGGATCCCCTTAGGCCCAATTGTGTCTCTACCTGGAACACCAATGTACAAACCAGCAAAATCCTGAAGAGGAAACTCAGAAACCTGGTCAATGACTCAACCCACTCAATCCATTCCCCAGAACAATTTCTCCAATACATCAAACACACTAAGATCAACAAGGAGGAAATCCTTCAGTGTCACCGCTTTCTTCACCTAGATTGACATCAACCTGGCTAAACAAACCATACACCACCTACTCACTAAACACCATACCCACAAAGATGATTCCACTAAAGAACATTCCATGTTCAAAGAAACCATTGTGAAAGTCCTGTACCTATGCCTCAATACATACTTCAATTTCAATGGGAAAATCTGTAAGTAAGTAAAAGGTACACCAATAGGATCACCATATCAGGCTTATTAGTAGAAGTAGTCATGCAATGATTTGAATCTACAGTTCTAACCAACCATCCAACCAAAATTCAGGACATGTAGATGATATCTTCATCATCATCAAATGCTCCCAAATTGGAGAAACAAACCACCTACTCAATAACCTATTCCCTGGGATCAAATTCACACACAAAGAAGAAAGAGAAAGCAGACACCCATTCCTCAACATCAACAGAAGGAGAATAGACAACGGAGAACTGGAAACTTGAGTCACTCCAAGTGAAACAGAAATAATTAGGAAAATTTGAATGTGGGCAGACATGGACAAATTGACAAAAGAATTAAAAAAGAAGGATGATTTTGGAATATTACAAAGTATGGGATAAGTTTTATGGTTGGTTAGAAAAGAGAAAGGATCAAGATAATAAGAAATGATTAAATGTATATCGTATATACTATGTATATAGAATATAAATATGCATTATTTTCATATGTAACTTAGCAATGTAAAATAACTATGTGGGTTAGGAGGATTGTACCATGTCCATTGTTTTTAATGTTCCTTTCTGTTTTTGTGTTTGTCTAATAAAATTTAAAAATTAAAAATTAAAAAAAAAGATATCCCAAATGTACGGCTGCAGTATTGGTGTCTACAAATACTGTTCATTCTAGAGGTCCCCACTAGCCTGAAGAACCAAGAAAACATTATTCCATATAATCAGAAAGCACTCACTTTATCTGAAGAAAACCTGCTTATATCTATTCCAGTCAAGTTATAATTAATTTAGCAGACAATAATCAATTAAAGAAATTTACCAATTAAAGAAATAAAATGCCTTATTGAATTCTCTTTAATTAACCATGAATAAACCCCAAACTGCCCTTTTAACAAAAGTTTTGTCATTAAAGACATATTTGCTCATATGTAGAACAACTTTTCTTTCATACTAAGTCCTGTATTTTTTCATATGCAATTTCTCTAGTTTAAATTGACTGACTAAAATTCTGTGATGTCTTCAAGGATACCTTAGTTTCCAATGTCTTGAAAAGGTGATCTAATCCTTGATTTTCTCTTAACATCACTCTTGTTTCTCTATCAATGGTAATGACACCTAAAGTTTTGAGTGCTAACAACTGAATAACTGGGTAGTCAGACTTCAGAAGTTCCAGCAAAGAAGGAATTACATTTAATTCACGTATTGCAGCACGACTTTGAAAATCCTATATTTAAATATCAAATAAAAATAATGTCATTGGGGAAAAAACAATATAAAGCACAATATAATTATGACTGTTACAAAATGAATAGGTTAGTTCAAATAGTTTAGAGACATTTCTTCAACAGACCAAGCATTGAGTTCCATGTGTTACAAAATATATATTATACAGAACAAAACCCAGAAATGTTTATCTTACAAATAATTCATCTTTAACTGAAAAAAATTCTGACATATTGACACAAAAGGAATAAAAGAAATGCAGTTTGACCATTTGATAAGTATTTTAATATCTCTGCTTTCTTTTTCTTTTAAATAGCTAAATGCTTTTAAACTGCTTTGTTAAATGTTTAAACTTTTCTGATTGTGCAACATTAAAATAGTAAAAGTAAAAGTTACTAGTTAGTAACTTACCACTATAAGTTTTAAAAAGCTATATTTTCTGTGCTTTTTTCTATACAATTTCACTTGTCAGTTTAAACAAGCACCAGGTGCAGTTGTCCTGATATACCTTACAATAAGGATAGATAGCCAAAGAATGGAAATGGCAAAATGTGATTCAGAATAAAGACATGCTCTGATGCCCTAGAAAAGATTGAACTGTGAATTGAATTCATTACAGAGTTGATTCACTTATAACTTGGTCACAACCCTGTTCAATTGGAGCACTTGGATTTAAGCCAATTTGGTATCATTTAAATCAGGAGACCTAAAGTAACTTAAGTCCCACTGTTTCAGCTTCACTGGATTGTATATTGGGCTATTCGACTTTGAAAATAACTCTTCTACCAATTTACTATTCTTTTGCTAACCAGCATATGGTGACATTAACACTGATTGTGAAAGTAACTAATTACAATAACCTTCTCCCCCTCACCTTCTAAAAAGAAACTGTCAAAAACATTTACTAAGAGTTTAAAAAGTGTAAAATCATTACGTGTTCGGCAAGAATAATGCAAAAATAATACTTCTTATTCCAAATCATCAATAATTGACATTTTATAGCCTTTTATAGAACTTACACATTATTCCAGACAATGAAGAAACTATAGATTTTTCTTTTACTGAAAATTATTCTACATTCTTCTACTGAAAATTATTTCCTTTATAAGCATTTAAATGGAGCGTGTTCCGACCTATACTAAACACATTTAATTAATAAATTTAATCAGAATCAGTCAGACTTGCCATTTAGTAAATCACCCTAATTCATTCAAGAGATATCTGACATCCAGCCCTTGCCAACTGAAAGCAGTAAAACTTTTGTGAGCAGATTCAGATCTGTGGGCATAGTGATACCATTAATTATATTTTACCAAGGATGGAAAACAAAAACATGAATGTTTCTCAATGTTTCTTATAAGTCCTCTTATTTTCCTCCTAATTAACTTATAACCAGAAGTCTTATGGATTAAAATAATGACATCAGCTGTATTAATTAGCAGGGGGAATTCATGAAGCAAACTAGTCCATGTCAATATGAAGAGATATGAGAAGGATGAATTTTAAAATAAGATGACAGGAAAAGTTGGGTAAATAAAATGTGGATCAAACACAAATCAGCATGTAATATCAGATTCACTTATAGAAGAAGGCATTATTTTCTAATGAAAAATGAAAGGAAATCATCACCTGCACTAGATTATAGATGCATTCCACAGAATTCTTCTTAACATCAGGATCAGGACTTCCTAGCAGTCGGATAAGAGGCTCTAATCCACCTTGCTCAAATATTTGTACTTTACTGTTATAATCAACTGACATGTGTATGAGACAAAGGCTGGCAAACTCATGGATGACAACATCTTCTACAAAATATTTAAAAGTGACTGTGATCAAACATTATCCAATAAGAAATATGCACATGTTATAAGCGAAGTATTGATGTACTCAATTAAAAGCAGATTGTAATTAATTATTTTCAAAATGTTAAAAATAAATGGGAGCACATATTTATTTAAAATTAACCAAAATATTACAGTCCTAAAAAAATATGTTGCCAAATGGGAATAGAAAGGTACTATTTTCATTTTTTTTTTTTTTGCTCAAAGGTTATTGTTTTTATAGACTCTTATGTGTTATGTTGATTTTATATTTTAGGCAAGCTGCTGACAGTCTTTCAATTGCAGGAGTAGAAACTGAGAAACAAGCCAAATAATAACTTGAAAAATAAAGCCATATTTTTCATTATCATAAGTAGGTGGAAATGGCCTTGGCAGACAGAGGGAAAGGCAACCATCATGCAAAAGGTATCTCAGTCTACAGAAGAAAAAGAGTCAGTCTACATCTCAGTCTACATCTCAAAAGAGACCATCCCTAATTTTCTGAAAATTAAAAGTAAAAAAGGGGAGAAGTAGTTTCAGATTTGAAAGGTTTTGTTATTACAAACATAAAATAAATAATGTTGGTACTCACTAAACAACTTATTGGATCATTGTTTCAGATATATTTATTTAAACAGAGAAATAGAATGGCAAGGGCAAAATACTCCAATGGCAGTGGGTGCAACTTCTGACTTCCTGGCAACTTGCCTGTGGTGGAACTGGTCTACCCTGCCTGTAGGGCAGGACTGACCTACTTGATCTCCAGATGCTGGAAGCATGGACAATCTACCTGGCCTTCAGAGGGCTAAGACAGAACTGATCTACTGAAAATCTGGATGGTGGCATAACAGTGTGGTAACACAGAAGTGACCACAAATTGGCTGAATTTCAATCCCACAGGAGTGATGGATTATAGTGATGGATTGTAGTTCGGTAAGTTAGCCCATCTTGATTCAAAAATCATTGTTGTATGATGCACTATTTTGCCCAGTTAAAGGTAATAGGCACAAGAATTTTAGTTGTATATCCATTTGATGATTGGTTTTTCTTGTCTGGACGAGAAAGATTGAGATCATGTGAATTAAGCCCCACCTTCTTTAATGTGTACTGTGGCATAAGGGTATCAATTATCATATGGCTGAAGCTGCTACTTAGAATTTGTTCACCTTCTCAGCAAGTAAGGGAAGAATTTATGCTGCAAGTTACCTTCTGGTGCCAGACGAGCTATGAATGCACTTGTGACATCAAGCTGCCTTAGTGATTTCTTCACATCATCTATAACAAAGGAATCAAGCAATATATTCTGTTAATTGAAGGAATACAGTATGCTGTCATGACTAATAATGCAAATATAATAGTATTGTTTCATCCTGTAGAGGAGATATTAAAGCATTGGCCTGGAAGAACAACAGAAATAGACTATGTTTCATTTACAGTTGACAGGAAAAATGTTATTTCATGAAATCAGTAAAACTGGATGACAAACCATACTCAATGAGTAGTCCTTAATGGCAGTACATCTACATGGAGAGAAGTGAGTAGTGGGATATCACAAGGCTCCATCTTAGGCCCAGTACTCTTCAGTATCTTCATAAATGACTTAGATGAGGGAATAAAAGGGGAACTCATCAAATTTGCAGATGACACTAAACTGGCAGGAATAGCCAAAACCCCACAAGCTCAGGATCCAAAAAGATCTTGACAAACTTAAACAATGGGCCTATCGAACAAAATGAATTTTAATGTGGAGAAAAGTAAAGTTTTACATTTAACTAGGAAAAATAAAAAAATCAAAGGTATAAGTACAGATTAGGTGAGATCTGGCTCAAAAATAATAACTGTGAGAGGGACCTTGGAGTCGTAGTGAATGATCAATTGAATATGAGCCAGCAATATGCAGCAGCAGCCAAAAAAGCCAATATAATGGGGTTGTATAAACAGAGGCATAGAATCAACATCACATGAAATATTAGTACCACTTTATAAAACCCTAGTAGGACCACACTTGGAATACTGCAATCAATTTTGGTCACTATACTACAAAAAGATGTTCAGACTTTGGAAAAAGTTCAGAGAAGAACAATTAAGATGATAAAAGGCCTGGAGACTAAAACATATGAAGAATGGCTGCAAGATTTGGGTTTGGGTAATCTAAAGAAAAGAAGAATTAGGAGTGACATGACAGCAGTATTCCAGTATTTGATAGGCTGCCACAAAGTAAAGGGAGTCAAATTATTCTACAAAGCACCAGAGAGCAGGACAAAAAACAATGGATGAAAACTAACCAAAGAGAGAAGCAACCTGGAATTAAGAAGAAATTTCCTAACAGTGAAGATAATTAACCAAAGGAAAAGCTTGCCTTCAGAAAACATAGCTGCTCTATCACTGGAGGTTTTAAAGAGACTAGACAATCACTTATCTGAAATAGTATAGGTTTTCTTGCTTGAGCAGTGGACTGGACTAGCAGGGTCCCTTCCAGTTCTACTCTACTCCACCCTACCCTACCCTACCCTACTCTCCTGATAAGCAAACATCTCTGTCTAATTACAGCTTAGTGCTCCTTATGTCAGGGGTGGGCTTCAAAAATTTTAGCAACAGGTTGCTGGTTGGCCGTGGCCATGGTGGGTGTGGTCTAGTCATCGTCCTGCACCACGGTGGGGATGGGGTTTTTTTTCCCCTCCCCAGACTCCAGAGGTTTTCCTTGAGTCTCTGGGAGGATGAAAATGGCCTCCACGGATTCTGGAGGCTCCCTGGAAGCCGGAAACTTCCAGGAGCCCCATTTTTCACCCTCCCTGAGCCTCCACATGTGCCCTGCGCTTACCTGCATCCAAAACAGCTGTGTGGAGACTCCTGGGAAGGTTGGAGGAGGGTGGACAGGGCCAGCCAGAAGTAAGATTTGGGGGTTCTCTAAACTTGGCTAGAGGATCTCCTGAACCCCTGCGAAACCCCAGCAGTGCATCCCTGACTTATGTCCTGGAAGCTTGATTGTTTTGCCAGATTCAAATATCGCTATTAGCTTTTTACAACATTAATAAATACAAGGAAATAAGCATTTTATTACTTTCAATTTTAATTAAATTAAAACTTACACCAAATAAAGTTCAGTTTTCTCTCTGTTCTCACCTACTTTCTGAATTTGACTATGCCCACTTCTTGGAATGAAGCTCTTAGCAGGGCTCCTAAAGGCCAGGGTTGCTTATGCTGAAGAAGTTGCATGCTCAACTTATTTGATAGTAAATTCCTCAGGTCTTGTACTTTTTTGTTCTCTCCATAGACCTTCTTTACATTTTTTCTCTTTTCAGTTACTTCATTCTTATAATACAACAGTTCAAAGTTAACTTTGTTAAACCCAGCAAACTATTTTTAATGTTGCTTAGCAGAAACATTAGACATACTACAATTTTGTAGTTTACATCAGTTTAATATGTGTTAACAGTTTCACAATGCATAATGCTGCCCATGTTTCTAAAGGAAACTCTTACTATGAGATGCCATGATTCCGACTACCATGGTAGCATTTCTGCGAACAGTGGGATCTTCATGTGTAACTAATTTAAATAAAGGTTCTAATGCTCCGAGTTCAAGAAGTGTCAGCTTGTTTTCTTCACCTAAAAACAATTGTTAATTATATTTAATTTTAAATTTCTCTAATAATCATTATAATAACTTAGTAAGCTTTCAATTTAACAGATCGATGGGGGAAAGTGTTCATAAATCAAAATGAAAAAAACCTATTAAATCTGAATATATTTTACACCAGTCTTTTAGATATTTTATGCACTTTATGTAAGTGTAAAAAGCATATGGGATTTTATACATGTGCAGAATCATGCTCTTGTAGACAAGTTTTGTCCATTGCTACTTAGTTTGTCCGATAAACTCCTTAAAATCAAGATTTACTGTAACAATAGTAGTAACTGTAGAAGAAGAAGAAAATAACAATATCAAAGGATGAACTACCTTGAAACAGAAAAATGTTACATTTTTACAAGGTCACATTTTTTTTCTTTGCAATGAACCAGCAGTAACCTAGCTAAAGGCCCTGTCACACTGGCCGACGGATGCAAAACGTTTGTAAAAAGGACACAGTGGACGAGAAAAATGTTCCATCTGTTGTTATCCGTTCTCAAAAGGGGCAAAAATTTGCATAACCAGAGCGGAAAACATGGAAAGGAACAGACGGGGGGAGGACACAGGGCAGATGGAAAGCAGATGCTCCACGGAAGCCTAGCGGATGGAAGCAGATGGGAACGGATGGCACATCTGCAAGGCTTCCGGGGGACCGCAGCAAAGCAGATGCGGAACGGATACAGCGGATGCAGAGCGGACGCCGAGCAGATGAAGCGGATGCAGAACGGAAGCCTAGTGGATGAAGCAGATGCGGAGCGGAAGCCTGGCGGATGCCTAGCGGAAGCCTAGCAGATGCCTAGCGCTCACTGCGCATGCGGGGAGGATGCACTGCGTCAGCCCCGTGGATATAAAGGGAAGCAGCTCCCAAGCAGGTCAACATTCAGAGGAAAGACCTGCTTCCAGACACATCGACTGCCTGCCAGCCCGCCTGCCTGTCTGCCAGCCTGCCAGCCTTGCTGCCAGCCAGCCTGCGTGCCTGCCTGCCAGCCTGCCTGCCAGCCTGCCTACCAGCCAGCAACCCCACAACCATGGGGAAGAAGAGAAAGACTCAGCCATCTGCTGCCAGCCCTGGCAAGAGGGACAGGGCCACCCTCCCACCCCCTGGCCCTCACTCTGCTTCTGCTGGGGCTTCTGCAGCATGGGCTCGCTCTTCTGGGGCTGGGGCTTCTGCTGCTGCTGCTTCTGGAGGAGCTGATGCTGCTGCTTATGGCGGTGGTGCTTCTGCTGGTGTTTACTCTGCTGATGCTGCTTCTGGCAGTGGTGCTTCTGCTGGTGCTTACTCTGCTGAAGCTGCTTCTGGCGGTGGTGCTTCTGTTGGTGCTTACTCTGCTGAAGCTGCTTCTGGCGGTGGTGCTTCTGTTGGTGCTTACTCTGCTGAAGCTGCTCCTCATCCTGCTGGTCCTGCTGGTGCTCCTGGTCCAGCTGGTGCTCCTGATCCTGCTCGTGCTCCTGGTCCTACTGGTGCTGCTGATGCTGCTGGCGCTACTGGTGCTTACTCTGCTGCTGATCCTGGTCCTCCTGGTGCTGGTGGTGTGGAGGAGCAGCCCCTACAACCTGGAAGCCCCTCTGATGAGGGGCCATGTGGTCCTGCCAAAGGGAGGAAGAGGCAGACGCGAGAACGGGAGAGGAGGCAATACAACATCGAGGAGGAACATGAGGATGAGGTGCTGGAGTGGCTGAGAGAGAATGAGTATCTATGGCGGAAGGGACACAGGCTCTATAGGGACACCAAAAGGAAGCAGGCTGCTTGAAGAGAGAAGGCGGAGAGCCTGGGCTACACTTCAGAGGTGCTCCTCGGCTGGTGGAAGCACATGCACACCTGGTACGGGAAGCTGCACCTCAAGAAATCTGGCCAGGCCGCGGTCAAGCTGACGG
>BLBF01000094.1:2777224-2817220 GCA_015471245.1 Laticauda colubrina | reverse complement strand
GAAATCTGGCCAGGCCGCGGTCAAGCTGACGGACAGAGAGACCTACGTGATGGCCAAGTGCAGCTTCTTGGAGGGTGAGATCCGCCACCGAGGAGCAGCCCCTCTCACAACCCTCTCTCTCAGGCAGCCTGTTGAGAGCTAGTCCTCTTCCGGCAGAGAGTCAGCTCCTGTCTCCAGGCAGGTGTCTGTAGAGCGTGCCACAACGGAGAACCTGCCAACAGCTGTTCTAACCATGGTGGAGCGCGTGGAGGACCCACTGGCGCAGTGGGAGAAAGGAGACGACACTTCCAACACAGTCCAACCCGCATCCACCCCCAGCTCCACCTCCACGGAAAGGCAGAGAGCCAGACAGGAGGGACAGAGCCACACTGTCCTGCTGGAGATAAGAGACACCATCAGGAGCAGCATAGATATCCTTTCTCAGCTGGTACACACCGACTCCTCATCCTCCAACCACAAGCCCTTCCTCTCCTATGTGAACCAGACCCTCATGGACATGGCGGAAACCCAGTACCAGGTGGTGAAGGACAGGATCACCGATCTGCTTCATAACCCTCCAGATCCAGATGAACCTGCTCCCACCCAGTCCAGGTCTGCTCCTCTACCCCAGGTGATGTCCCTCCCATTCCAAGGCTTTCCACAGGCCCTCACCTACCAGGGCTACAGCTACCAGGAGGTCCAGCAGCACAGGCAGCAGCCCTTCCCAGTCCAGGCACAGATTCATCAGATGCCACCGTTGCTACCGGTTCCACTGATGCCACTGATGCCACCCACGCCACTGCTGCTGACACCACTGATGCCACCCACGCGACCAATGCCACCCCGCCAGTCCTCACCCAGCTACAGACCAGACAGCCCCACTACACTGCTCCTTCCTCCACCCCACAGCCAAGCCCAGCCTCAGTACATCTGTCATCGGTACTGGGGCTGACACCCCATGCCATGGAGGAAGGAGCTCTCAACATCACGGGGCTTAGCCAGCTGTCTGAGAGCTTCCTCAACACACCGTCCCCTGTTGTCCTCTCGGGGCCAGGCACCCCAGTGGTGCTTCAGACCAGCACTCCAGCAGCAGCCACCTCCACAGCACCTGGATCCTTCAACCCTGAGACTGGGCACACCTCTGAGTGACAGAGAAGAGTGCCAGAGATTGGGTGGCTGGCTACCTGTAGACTTTATTTGGACACTTGACTTAGGTCATTATCTTTGCTTCACACACTTGCTTCATTTATTTTTGTAAATAAAGTCTTGGTGGAAACTTTTAGAAATGGTTTAAGCATTTGCATGCTTGTGGGATGGGTAAGGATAGCAGTGGAATGGGCAGGGATGCCTTTGGGATGGGTAATAGCTGTGGGATGGGCAGGGATAACTTTGGGATGGGTTAAGATAGCTGTGGGATGGGCAGGGATACCTTTGGGATGGGTTAAGATAGCTGTGGGATTGATAAACCTCCAGTGCAAGCATCGTGGGACTGTATGGTCCACCCTCCCAGGTGCCACACCTATGGCCCTTTATTATCAATAATAATGTAATCAATCATCCACACATGTCAACATTAAACACAATACTTTATCAAATGCCCTGTTCATTGTAGGCCCACCCAACACACATGGCCCAATCTCATCAGTGTGATGAGACAGGCTGAAGGAAGCATCCATTAATCATCTATCATCCTGTCTTGCCACTCCACTGCTCCAGCTGGGAAGTTGCACCAGTGTTTCAGGAGGTTGCGCTGCTTCTTCCCTTCACGTGAGGCTCTGTTGGGGCCTTGCACATCCTCAGTGTCTATCGGGTTTCGCCCTTGCCTCCATTCCCCAGGCTCCATGTCCCCATTGCCTTGTTGGAAGTCCACGAGCCTGTTCTGCAAGACTGGGTAGTGGGTGCGCATGAGATTGTGCAGGATGCAGCAAGCTTCCACGATCCTCCTCACGGTCTCTGGGCGATGCTGCATGGTGGTGAGAAATACCTGGAACCTGTTGGCCAGGATGCCAAAGGCGTTCTCCACCACCCGCCTTGCCCTGGACAGCCTGTAGTTGAAGATCTTCTCTTCATGGGTGAGGAGTCTGGAAGTGTAGGGCTTCATGAGGTAGGTTGTGAGGGAGAAGGCGTCATCCCCCACGATGAAGTAGGGTACATCTTGTGTGTTGTTGGGCAGGGGGTCTGGATCTGGGAAGCCCATGATGAGGTTGCGTTCCAGCCCCTCCTTGAGGTGACTGGCGTTGTATACCTGGGCATCTGAAGCTGACCCGTTGCCTGAAGCATTGATGTACATGAACTTGTAATCAGCATCGACCATGGCGAAGAGGATGTTGAAGAAGCCCTTGTAGTTGAAATAAGTGGACCCCGACTTGGCTGGCGCTTTGCAAGCCACGTGCTTCCCACCTATGGCTCCAACGGTGTGGGGGAAGTTCCACTTCTGATCCCACTGCTCTGCAACTTTCTTCCATCCTTCTTCAGTGGAGGGGCACTGGAGGAGCTCCTCCAGGTATTCTTCGATGATGGCCTGCACCACTTCTCTGACCACAATGCTGATGGTGTTGTGTGGCACCTTCCAGCCGTACTGCATGCTCCTGTAGGTGGTCCCTGAGGCCAGTTGGCGCAGAGTCAGTGCTACCTTGAGCCCAGGGTCCAGGCTGGGCTGGAAGTTGGTGCTCTGCTTGGTCAACCTGGGTGTCAGCTGCTCCACAACTTCATCAAACATGGCTGGAGGCATCCTCATGAAGTTCTGGAATGCACGAGGGTCTTTGTTCCTCAGCTCCACCATCAGCTTGTTGTACAGTCCGTACTCTGCTCTTCTGGCGAACCATCTTCATACCCAAATGCTTCTTGGCCGCCTCTTTTTCTTCCTGTAGTAGAGTTCACAGAGCCTGTAGATGGCTTCGCACTGTTGCAGAAGGACAGTGGCTGCCAAAAGGACTTTGTTACGATCCATGGTGGACATGACTGGATGCTGTGGAAGAGCAAGAGGCAGATGAAGACTGCAGAGGTCTGCACAGCAGGGCTGCTGGTCTGAAAGTGAGTTCCAGGTGAGTTGCTCCCCCTTTTTATAGGCAATATAGGTTTTCCCCTATGTGTCCTTTTGCATCCTCTCGGCATCCCCTAGACATCCTTAATATCCGAGATAGGTCCCCTCTGCGAACGTTTTTTCCGTTTAAATGCTTTCTTTGCGAGCTGCATCCGCTTTCATCCTTTCTCCGTCTGTGCTACTAACGCTGCGCATCTGTTCCGCTTCCTCTCTGTCCGCTTTCTGCTGGAGTGGATTTGATTTGCGCGGATGCACAGCGGATGCCTAGTGGATGTAGTGGGCACGTAACGGATGACGACGGATGCAGAACGGATGTTCCCCGTATGTGTTGCAGTTGCAGAATGGACACGTTGGATACATTTTCCGCTCAGAAAGTTTTGAGCAGCTCAAAACTTTTTGAGCGGATGGAACCTCAGTCAACGGATGCTGGACGGATAGAGAGGAAGAAAAACGGATGCAGTGAGTACAGAACGGATGCATCGCGTTAATCAACAGATGGCAAGTGTTTCTCTCCATTTTACATCCTCTTTCCATCCGTTGGTGCAATGTGACATGGGCTTAAGGCACATAGATGATGATAATAATATGCATGAACTATAGTAATTAATAATAAGATGAAGAAATAATGGACACCTAGTTAGTTGCTGCAAGAAGATTACATAGACTGATTACAAACAAATAGCATGACAAAATAGCAACAATTGTGTATTGAAATCTCTGCAAGAAATATCATTTGCCTGTAAGCAACAATTACTGGGACCACAAAATAGACAAAGGAATAGAAAATGAAGAAACTAAAGTGCTTTGGGATTTTCAAATTTAAACAGATGAGTATTTGCTCTGTAACATTCTAGATTTAACAACTGTCAATAAAAAAGACAAAATAGTCTGGAGAGACTATTACTTGTTCAGTACCTAGAAACAGTAGAATAGAAAGAGAACAGCAATAGCAATAGCACTTAGACTTATATACCGCCTCACAGTGCTTTACAGCCCTCTCTAAGCAGTTTACAGAGTCAGCATATTGCCCCCAACAGTTTGGGTCCTCATTTTACCTACCTTGGAAGGATGGAAGGCTGAGTCAAAGATTTGCAAAAAGAAGCAGAGCAAAAGAAAGAAAAGATAATATAGGTGCAAAAACATCATCACCAGTCAGTTGCAAAAGGCACTTTTATTTGGAACAATAAAATGATATGTTTAACACCATCATACAATAGCATCTCCCTGTTCTAAGTCAATAGATGGACAAAAATGCCAGTCTAAACATCTAGCTGACTGCATGAAAAACTATAATATGTTTTACTTGGCAATAGCTTACACCTTGCAATGATAGCTTTAGCACCATCAACAACAATACAAAGGGCCAATTTGGTTTAGTGGTTAAGCCACTAGGATAGAAATAGGAAAACCATAAAATCCCACTTTAGGAAAGGAAGCCAGCTGGGTGACTTTGAGTCTGTCACTTTCACATAACCCAATGCATCCCACAGGATTCTTTTTGTGGAGAAAATGAGGAAAGAGTATTAGACATGTTCTAATGTTCAAATTAGAAATGTTTTATTTATAAAAATAATAAGGTGGGACATAAGCTAACAAACCAATAAACATATCCCAGATCCTTAGAAAGGACCCAATGTGGATAAAAATGGCAGATGAAGTCTAAACATCTGGCTGAATGTGCAAACAACCAAAATAAATTGATTAGATTTTCCTTACTGTTCTTTATCTGGAAAGGGCATTGGTACTTACCTGATACGCCCATTCTCTTTGAGCTGTGAAGAGCATCCAGTAGTGGGAGGTGCTTAGTCTCCACATTCACAGGCTGAGCTTGATTGTGGAACGCTCCTCTTTCACCACATGACTCCTCTTCACGTTCTCCAGTTTTGGTGAAAACGAGAGAAAAAAGCGCTCTCATCCTCACATACTAAAAAGTTCATTGGCCGAAACAGGACCCCACCAGACGGAAAAAAAAAAGGTGGGGCTGGGTGCTCTTCACAGCTCAAAGAGAACGGGCATATCAGGTAAGTACCAACGCACTTTGTCCTATGAGCTGCTCAGAGCATCCAGTAGTGGGACATACCAAAGCTTGGCCTGTCCTACGGGAGGGACTCCGTCTGGTCTGGAATAACCTCCTGGTCTCTGTGGACCCGTTGCAGAACTCTTCTGCCAAAGGAAGCCTCAGCAGAAGCAAACACATCAATTTTGTAATGTCTAATGAAGGGCGATGGGGAAGCCCAAGCCGTGGCCTGACAGATTTCAGTTATTGATGCATGTGTGGCCCATGCTGTCGAAGTTGCTGCACTCCCTACTGAATGAGCTGTTATGCCCTTAGGCACCTGCAGAGATTGGGTCTGATATTTTTTTTTGCTATTGCCGCCCATATCCAATCGCCTATCGTAGATGGTGAAACCTTGCAACCCTGAGAATTTGGCTGAAAGGACACGAATAAAGCCTCTGATTTCCTGAAAGCTGCTGTACGCTTGATAAAGATTCGCAGAGCATGCCTCACATCAAGCTTATGCCATTGTCTTTCCATCCCCTGTGATAGTCTGGGACAAAAATTTGGAAGAATAAGCTCTTGGGCTCTATGAAAAAACAAATTGACCTTGGGCATAAATGTGGGACTGGGACGAAGGACCACACGATCAGCATGAAAAACGCAGAGATCTTGTCTGACAGACAGGGCTGCAATTTCCGAGATACGACGAGCGGAAGTGATTGCTACCAGGAAAACTACTTTTTACGTGAGAAATTGGAGACTTGATGATTTCAAAGGTTCGAAAGGACCCTTAGTGAGAGCGACAAGGACCTTATTAAGGTCCCAGGTGGGATAACGGTGCACTGCTGGAGGGCGTAAATTGGTGGCTCCTCGAAGGAAAGATCTTATGTGTGGGTGATGTGAAAGAGAACTGAGGCCCTTGTGAGTGAGAACTGATGCCAAGGCCGCCACCTGCCTTTTTAACATATTAGGTGACAACCCCTTATCAAGTCCCTCCTGTAAAAACTCTAGAATCTGGGCGACAGAGGGAGAGGCAGGATCAATTTGAAGCTTACTACACCATTTGCAGAAAGTTGACCATGTGGCGTTGTAAATGCGAATTGTTGAGGGGCATCTGGTGGCTAAGATAGTGTCAATAACTCTGTTGGAGAGCTTTTCGTTCTTCAAACCACTCCGCTCAACCTCCGGACAGTCAATTGTAACCATTGAGGATCCGGATGTTGAAGAGGCCCCTGAGTTAATGAGATTCTGTCTGATGGGATTCTCCGGGGGGGGGGGGCTACCGAGAGACTGCGGAGGTCCACGAACCATGGCCATCTGGGCCAATAAGGCGCTACTAGAAGTAATTCCGCTCTCTCATCTAGTAACTTCTGGATGACTTTGGGAACCAGTGGAAGTGGAGGGAATGCATACAGGAGCCCCGGGGGCCAACAACAGCAGAGCGAATTGTAATTCTCCACCCCTTGGGATGGGTACCTGGAAAAATATCTTGGGAGCTGAGTGTTGAGAGGGGAAGCAAATTAGTCTACCACTGGCTGACCAAATGACCGTGTCGCTTCTTGGAACAGGGATGGGTGAAGGCGCCACTCCGACTGATCTATGGTGGCCCTGCTTAGCCAGTCTGCCTGTGTATTCGACAGACCCAAAATGTGTTCTGCTTTGATGGAAAGCATGTTGTTCTCCGTCCAGCGACACAGGTGCTCTGCTTCCCACATTAGCTGCTTCAATTGTGTGCCTCCCTGCTTGTTTATGTGAGCTTTGGCTGTTACATTGTCTGTCAGTATCAGTATGTACTGACCGTGTACCTGGAGGAAGAAATTCCGAAGGGCCAGGTGTACTGCGCGAAGTTCCAGCCAGCTTATACTGCATGACTGTTCTTTGCCGGACCATCGGCCTTGGGTTGTGAGCGACTGGACGTGAGCTCCCTATCCAAACAGAATGGCATCTGTGGTGATGGTGAGCCTTTGTGGTTCCTTGAAGAGACAGCCTCTGTTGATAACCGGTTTGGACCACCAGAGGAGAGATTTGAGAACCTTGGGCGGGACCCTGACTTTGTGTTTGAAGTTGCTTCGGCCGGATTGCAGGTACGATAGCAGGAACCACTGGAGGGATCTAGTGTGAAGGCGGGCCCAAGGAATAATAGAAATACATGAAATCATTTTGCCCAACAATTTGGATAAGTCCATTAGGGACACCCTCTTAAGCACCCTGATTTCCTTAACCAATTTTTGAATGCTATTTAGTCTATCTGGTGACATAAACTTTGCCTTCCACTGTATCTATGACCGTCCCTAAATGAATTAACCACATCGAAGGTGTTAATTGACTCTTCTTCCAATTTATTGAGAAAACATGTTCTTGTAGGGATAATAATGTGTTCTGAGTGTTTATGACTGCCTGATGGGTGGAAGGAGATAAAATCAAAATATCATCAAGATAACACTGGAGGCATACTGGGATGTTCCTGAGGTGGGCAGCTAGCCCTGCAAGGACCTTGGTGAAGGTCCTGGGGGCAGAGGCTAATCCAAATGGAAGGGCCACATATTCAAAATGGTGGTTATTGTCTCAAAATCTCAGAAACCTATAATGGGAGGGCTGAATAGCAATGTGCAGGTACGCCTCCGTCAAGTCTATGGATGTGGGTCCCGGGAGTTATCTTAGTCGCCGGAAGGGCCTGTTCCCTGTTCCCCAAAAGGATCTTTGGGATTGACCACCCCTTCTACTTCTATCCACTGAGTCGGACCTATTTGGTTGTTGTCCTGGTCTAACTTCTGGGGGTCTCTGGTATCTGGAAGAGAAGGATCCCGAATAGAAAGATCGAGAGGATCCCCTCCGAAAAGACTGGGGGCTTCTGAAATCTGACTTCTGAAAAAGGGAAGGGAGAATTTTCTTCTTGTTGCGTGTTTCAATTAGTAGTGGATCCAGGGAAGGGCCAAACAATCCATCACCCGCAATGGGGGATGATGCCAGCTTGGATTTGTGTTTGAAGTCGGTTTGCCAGTGTCTTAACCATAGCAAGCGACACGCTGTGACATGTGAGGTAATGGCCCTTGCTGAAAATTTGACTGCATGATAGGTAGTATCAGCAGAGAATTCAGCAGCTGCCATAAGTTTGGCGATGTCTTGGTGCACCCTGATGTTAGAAGAAGGAACGTGTTGTTTCAAAAGACAAAGCCATCTAAGAGACAACCACATGAAGGAGGCGGCTGTGGTTGTTCTGATTGCCCAAACATCAGACTGATGAGCTCTGCGTAGGGCTAACTCGACCCATTTTTCCTCCAGCTTTAAGGCCTCCAGTGCCTCACTGGGAATAGAGGGGGGCGCTAAAGCCACTATAGGCTCGTCTACCTCGGGAGTCCCCAGTAACTTTGCAAAATCAGGGTCCAAGTTGAAGAATTTCCTATTATGTCCAGTTGGGGAGGTGTACTACTGCAGAAGCCCACTGCTTCTGCACCAGGTCCGAAAATATGGGTAGGACTTGAATTACCTCTGCTTCAACTACCAGTTGGTTGAAGATCATGTCTTCTGGTCCCTCCCCTGAAGGGTTAGGTGTGTCAGAAGGTTTTGGCTTGTTTAGGTCTGCAATGTTCTTTGCCTTAAACAAGAGAGATTTAAAAAGCTGTGGCCGAAATAAGCCTGTAACAGCAGGCTGGTCAGGAATAAGACCTTCATCCTCAGACATTTCCCCTTCTAAGGGGTCTGCCTCTGACAGAGGCTCGCTATCGTGAATTGATCCCACTTCAGACTTGGCCATTTGAAAGATTTGATCTACTTCCTCCTCTTCCTCCTCCGGCCCTTGGAGAGGGGTCTCCCCCTGTAAATGTACCTGGGACTGGTGTTGTTCTGACCTGGTCAGTGACCTCAGTGGTTGGGGCTCTTGGTCAGTAGCTATAGAATAAGGTCTGGACATTTCCACGTGTTGAAGCCTCGCTGCAATCCCTTGATGAATAGCCATCTCCATCCAGGCTTTCATCCTTTCTGGAACCTCCTCAATGAAGCTGTCACCCTGGAGAAGACCAGCGGCTGTCAGAGTGAATGTGGCTTCAGGGGCCCATCTGGTTGGTGTTCCAGACACTTGGGCCTATTGTCCTTGTGGAGTTAAGCTGTGCCTGGATGAAAGGGAGAGATCTAGAGGAGGAGGAGGGTGTGAAGAAACTGACGGACTGGAAGAGGGGGCATCCTGAGATACGGCGTGGACCTCTTGAGAATGCCTGTCTATTTGCTTTTGTAAGGCCTTATGGTGCCTTAAGGCGTCCCTTTCTGAGGCTTTAGAATTTCCACTGTGTTTTGATTTGGCTTTTGCCTTCAAGCAAGGTGCCTGAGAGGTGCTACCATCTGCCATTTCGATTAAAATTAGAATAACAGTAGTTGAATATAATCTGTGTACAAGGCGGTTGGCACGCCCAGGGTCCGATCTGAGTCAAAAACGGTTGCCCTGATAAAGTTCTTATTGCCCCCTTTTATTTTATTTATTCTTTTTATTTTACTGGTGTCTATATATGTATATATAATAAGTCGTATCTCAGTAATAATATTTTATTGAAAATTAAAATATTATACTGTTAAGTAGTTTGTTACCATGAGTGATTATGATTGTAATAATTGTTATAATATTATTGCTATAATTGCTTTGTAATTGCTCCTATGAAAAGTGATATATGTATATTCCAATATTAATAATAGAACAACCAAGATTAATGAGTAATCCAATTAGCCAAATAGCGAATGCCTAAGGCCCGGATTGATGATTGTAAGGGCCTTCAGCAGCTTCCCTGCACAGGCGGACACTGGCCTAGGTGCTTGCTGCTGTGCTACTGAGAATAAGGCTGTGAGGGTTAAGCCAACAATTTTTAAAAAGCGAATTAATGATCCTCGAGTGTAGGTAGCCAAAATGAGGGTAAGACAGCTCTCAGAATCCTGAAGGGATTCTGTTGCTTTGAGCAGAAAATACCTGACACAGCTCAGTAAAGACAAACAAGGCACGCAGCCACGAGGTGGCACTCAAGATGGCCTCCAGCAGTTAAAGTTTTTTTGTGCACTTTTCAGCAGCAGCTTCCCGCCTGGCAAACCAAGCCAGAGCTCAAACGAAGCCTGAGCTCTCAAACAACAGAACGGCGGAGAAGAAAAGGGAATTCATACTAATTAACTTCCCCACTGAAGAAATGGCGTTCGGGGGGGGGGGGTAAGGGTGATACGACTTTTAAAATGAAATATCAAGCCGCTAGCAAGCAAACAGAATAAAGACACAGCGGCAATCAAACTGGCAGAGGTAAGAAAATTTTGGCTGTGGGGAGGTAGAGCAGAGCAGCTCCAAAAGCCTCCCACTACTTTTTTGGGGAGGGGGGGCGCAAACAGCGCTTCCCTTAAACCGGACTCTCAGACTGATAAGGATTGAAGGCTTAAAGACAAAGGAAAGACAAAAGGAAAAAACCAAAGGAAAACCAAATTGCAATCAAACCTGCTAATATTCCTGTTTCAGTCAAGGAAGTATCCAAAGCACTGCCTGTCTTGCTCGAGGCTGAGCAAAAACTGGGAAACACTGAGGAGTCACGTGGTGGAGGAGGAGCGTTCCACAAATCAAGCTCAGCCTGTGAATGCAGAGACTAAGCACCACCCACTACTGGATGCTCTGAGCAGCTCATAGGAGAAGAGGTTGCTTTTACGTCAGAAGCTCCCATAACAGAGTTTTATATTACACTATGTAACTCTATATATTGTCTTGCATAGTGCTGGCATTTAAATATTAAACAAATAGAAATTATTCATATAAATATTTAGTAACTAATAAACAGGTGGAATATGATAAAAGAACAAACCTTTTAATGCAAATTTATACAGAGCTTCACATGCTTTATATAACACTTCCTCTTCAGGGGAACTGAGCATCAGCACCACTGTTGCAGCTTTTTTGCTTTCAACTGACAAAGGATCGAACTAGAGAACCAATAGTAAGGATATTAATATAAGACAGTGTTATAAAGTTCAGTGCCATAGATATTTACTGATAAATATAAGGCAGCCATTGAACATATCTTTTGAAATTACAGTATATAATAATATACTTACATACCAGTAAATACTATACTTAAAAAAATATCTTACAGGAAGGATTCAATTGTTTGTAACTTTAATAGCAATTTAATGGCTTATAAGAAGGTTCCGTTTTCCTTTCCCGTATTCTCCATGCAAGGAGATTTTGGAAATAGTAGATTGAAATGCATGCGTGCAGTGGGATATTGAAATGTGATTGGACTTGGCCACCTCTAAAATATGAACAATAAGGAGATGAAAAGGAGATGAACAATAATTATACCCCAAAAAAGGACAGATGGAATTCAAATCCCACAAACTCAACATTTAGCTTAAGGCCCTGTCACACTGCCCAACGGATGCAAAATGGACACAACGGACGAGCAAAATGTTCCATCTGTTGTTATCCGCTCTCAAAAGGGGCAAAAATTTGCATAACCAGAGCGGATAACACGGAAAGGAACGGACGCGGGGAGGACGCAGAGCGGATGGAAAGTGGATGCGGAACGGAAGCCCAGTGGATGGAAGCAGACGAGAGCGGATGGCACATCCGCTAGGCTTCCGGGGGGCCTCAGCAAAGCGGACGTGGAATGGATGAAGCGGATGCACAGCGGATGCACAGCGGATGCACAGCAGATGCACAGCGGATGAAGCGGATGCAGAGTGGAAGCCTAGCGGATGCCTAGCGTTAATTGCGCATGCAGGGAGGATGCATTGCGTAAACCCCGCGGATATAAGGGAAGCAGCTCGGAAGCAGGTCACCATTCAGAGGAATGCCGGACCGATTGACAGCCTTGCCTGCCTTGCCTGCATGCCTGCCTGCAAGCCTTGCTGCAAGCCTTGCTGCCAGCCTCCCTGCCAGCCTTGCTGTCTGCCTGCCTGCCAGCCTGGCTGCCAGCCAGTCTGCCTGCCAGCCTTGGTGCCTGCCTTCCTGCCAGCCTTGCTGCCAGCCTCCCTGCCAGCCTTGCTGTCTGCCTGCCTGCCAGCCTTGCTGCCAGCCTCCCTGCCAGCCTTGCTGTCTGCCTGCCTGCCAGCCTTGCTGCCAGCCTTGGTACCTGCCTCCCTGCCACCCTTCCTGCCAGCCTTGGTTCCTGCCAGCCTCCCTGCCAGCCAGCAACCCCACAACCATGGGGAAGAACAGAAAGCCTCAGCCATCTGTTGCCAGCCCTTACAAGAGGGACAGGGCTACCATCCCGCCCCCTGGCCCTCACTCTGGTTTTCTGGGGCTTCTGCAGCACGGGCTCGCTCTTCTGGGGCTGGGGCTTCTGCTCCTTCTGCTTCTGGAGGAGCTGATGATGTGGGGGATCAGACAAGCACTCCAGCACCAGCCATCTCCACAGCACCTGGACCCTTCACCCCTGAGACTGAGTGATCAAGAGGAGTGCCAGAGACTCATTTTTTTTTATATAGCTTGTTGTTAATAAAGTCTATTTTTGATTCACACACTTGCTTCATTTCATTTTTTTAATAAAGTCTTGCTGGAAACTTTTAGAAATGGTTTAAGCCTTTGCATGCTTGTGGGATGGGTTAAGATAGCAGTGGGATGGGTTAAGATAGCATTGGGATGGGTTAAGATAGCAGTGGGATGGGTTGAGATAGCAGTGGGATGGGCAGGGATAACTTTGGGATGGGTAATAGCTGTGGGATGGGCAGGGATACCTTTGGAATGGGTAATAGCTGTGGGATAGATAAACCTCCAGTGCAAGCATAGTGGGACTGTATGGTCCACCCTCCCAGGTGCCACACCTATGACCTTTTATTATCAATAACAATGTAATCAATCATCCACACATATCAACATAAACACAACTCTTTATTAAATGCCCTGTTCATTGTAGGCCCACCCAACATACATGGCCCAATCTCATCAGTGTGATGAGACAGGCTGAAGGAAGCATCCATTAATCATCTATCATCCTGTCTTGCCACTCCACTGCTCCAGCTGGGGAGTTGCACCAGTGTTTCAGGAGGTTGCGCCGCTTCTTCCCTTCACGTGAGGCTCTGTTGGGGCCTTGCACATCCTCAGTGTCTATCAGGTTTCGCCCTTGCCTCCATTCCCCAGGCTCCATGTCCCAATTGCCTTGCTGGAGGTCCACGAGCCTGTTCTGCAAGACTGGGTAGCGGGTGCGCATGAGATTGTGCAGGATGCAGCAAGCTTCCACGATCCACCTCACGGTCTCTGGGGATGCTGCATGGTGGTGAGAAGTACCTGGAACCTGTTGGCCAGGATGCCAAAGGCGTTCTCCACCACCCGCCTTGCCCTGGACAGCCTATAGTTGAAGATCCTCTCTTCACGGGTGAGTCATTTGGAGGTGTAGGGCTTCATGAGGTAGGTTGTGAGGGAGAAGGCGTCATCCCCCACGATGAAGTAGGGCACATCTTGTGTGTCGTTGGGCAGGGGGTCTGGATCTGGGAAGCCCATGATGAGGTTGCGTTCCAGCCCCTCCTTGAGGTGACTGGCATTGTATACCTGGGCATCTGAAGATGAGCCGTTGCCTGAAGCATCGATGTACATGAACTTGTAATCAGCATCGACCATGGCGAAGAGGATGATGCTGAAGAAGCCCTTGTAGTTGTTATAAGAGGACCCTGAGTTGGCTGGAGCTTTGCAGGCCACGTGCTTGTCATCTATGGCTTCAATGGTGTGTGGGAAGTTTCACCTCTGATACTACTGCTCTGCAACTTTCTTCCATCCTTCTTCAGTGGAGGGGCACTGGAGGAGCTCCTCCATGTATTCTTCGATGATGGCCTGCACCACTTCTCTGACCACAATGCTGATGGTGTTGTGTGGCACCCTCCAGCCGTACTGCATGCTCCTGTAGGTGTTCCATGAGGCCAGGTGGCGCAGAGTGAGTGCCACCTTGAGCCCAGGTTCCAGGCTGGGCCGGAAGCTGGTGTTTGCCTTGGTCAACCTGGGTGTCAGCCACTGCACAACTTCGTCAAACATGGCTGGAGGCATCCTCACGAAGTTCTGGAATGCCCGAGTGTCTTCGTTTCTGAGCTCCACCATCAGCTTGTTGTACAGTCCGTCCTCTGCTCTTCTGGCGAACCATCTTCATACCCAAATTCTTCTTGGCCACCTCTTTTTCTTCCTGTAGTAGAGTTCACAGAGCCTGTAGATGGCTTCGCACTGTTGCAGAAGGACAGTGGCTGCCAAAAGGACTTTGTTACGATCCACGGTGGACATGACTGGATGCTGTGGAAGAGGAAGAGTCAGATGAAGGCTGCAGAGGTCTGCACCGCAGGGCTGCTGTTCTGAAAGTGAGATCCAGATGAGTTGCTCCCCCTTTTTATAGGCAGTATAGGTTTTCCCCTATGTGTCCCTTTGCATCCTCTAGGCATCCTCTAGACATCCTTAATATCCGAGATAGGTCCCCTCTGCGAACGTTTTTTCCATTTTAAATGCTTTGTTTCCGTGCTGCATCCGCTAGGCATCCGTTCTGCATCCGTTCTGCGTCCGTTCCGCTTCCTCCCTGCGTCCGAGCGGATGTGAGTTGCGCAGATGCGCAGCGGATGCCTAGCGGATATAGCGGATGCATAATGGATGCAGAACGGATGCCTAGCGGATGCTTAGCGGATGCAGAACGGACGAATTGGATACATTTTCCGCTCAAAAGTTTTGAGCAGTTCAAAACTTTCTGAGCGGATGAAACATCCATAAATGGATGCTGAACAGATAAAGAGGAAGCAAAACGGAGGCAGTGAGTACAGAACGGATACATCACGTTAACCAACGGATGGCAAGCTTTTTTGTCCGTTTTACATCCTCTTTGCATCCGTTGGTACAGTGTGACAGGGGCTTTAGAAATTTTCTCCAAAGTGCCTCTTTCTCCTACTCATAGGAAACCCATGGAGTACATATAATATGAGTTTGGGAAATTGTAATGATATATATCAATCAGTAATTCTGAAAAAGAGATGGCGATAAAATGGACTCTATGATAAATTAATTCTAAGATTTTGAGATCAGTAAGTTTTTTAAAAAAAAACAAGAACATTTGTTGCTGATCTGGCTATAGGCAACAAACCTAGTAAGAAAGCACTTCCTCATAAAGCACTCAAACATAAAAAATTCAATTATAAAATACCATGAACATAGACAATTTTTACTAAAATACATCATAATATATTTTACTCAAGTAATTCTCTGCATTCTACATAAAGGGTCAGAAAAGCCAAATATAACAGCATTGTACATGATTCAGTGAAAAGCCCTGCTCAGTATACTAAAAACAGGTTACTAGGGATGCAAAAAGTCTGAAGAAGAAAGGAAAAGAAATAGTACAGGAAAAATGCAATTGTATTACAAAACCCTGCAGTGCACTTTCATGTGGAATCCATGGACCAGACTGATCAGATCAACTCAAAAAGAACATTCCTATCAAGTGGCAAAAAGGATATCAAGCATGACAACTGAGATGACAGAAATTCTCAGAAGTTTTCATTTGAAAACTCCTATTTGTACTAGTAATAATAGCTCAAAGGAAACAAGAAATAATGGAATCAGATGGATAGGCCGAACAGGCTACACAATTTTCTTTTCATTTTTTTAATGATATAAAGTTCAGATATACTACATAAGTGAATCATAGTGCCACAGAGCTGAAGAGCTATTTAGGCCACCAGGTCCAACCCCCTGTTAAGTGCAGAAATCCAAATTAAGCAACCCCAACAAATGGTTGTGGAGCGACCACTTAACTAAAGCTAGGAAAGGAAAACTCACACCCTCCTTTGGTAGTTGAATCCTTTGTTGAATCGCTCTTACTGATAGGAAGTATTGCCCTTTGTGCATTTATGACCATTATTCTGTACAATGGGGCAACAGAAAATAGGTTTGACCTAATTCTGTGTTACATATCTTCAGTTGTCAAAACTTCCCTAATTTTCTTGCTATGTCCTTGTTAGAATTAGCTTCAGTCCCTCAATTATCGTCAGTGCCTTTCTCTAGACTTGTTTCAATTTGTATGCCAGAATTGGATATAAAATTCAAGGTTTGGATCTAACCAGTACAGAATATAGTAGACCTATTATATCTCATGATCCAGATACTAGATTTATTGTGATTTAGCCTGTAATTGCATTTATCTTGATCCCAACTAATGTTCACCTTGAATTTGTCTCATAGCCAATGGATTTTGATTTGGATCTTGAGGAACTTTACAATAGTCATATCACTTCTTACTAGATATGTATAGAACTGAAGACAAAACAAATATAGAGGCCAACAATAAACAAATATATTAGGGCTACAGTAATTATGAAAATACAATGAAACTGGATTTTAAAGAATATAGAATACAGCTTGTAGAAAATAGATAATTAAACTATAAATTTACTAGTAAGATATTAATTTATAAATTTTTGCAATTTTTAAACAAGTATTTAACATAATAAGTATTTAAAAGGCTGGATGATACTTAGAAGTATGATTTTTCTGAATACCTCATTTGAATAATCAATTAAAATAATGTATGTAATTGTGCATAAAAGATACAGGATAAAATGTATTTACTGATAAATATACTGTAATCATTCATACTACAAGCATTCTACAAGATGTCTCCACACAACTGCATGTTTGGGAAAAAAACAAAGTATTTAAATTCAGTTGATAAATGGAAAGGCATATACATTATATGAATAAAAACAAGACAGCATTGTGAAGTTCATTTCCACAGGTTTTTTTTTAATAATGAAAAAGAGTAATGTATCACCAGGTGATTTGTTACTGAAATTTAAGACTATATGATTGAGTATTAAAATTGTTATTTTTTTATTTTTTTACTCAATAAATTGAGTATTAAAATTGTACCTCAGCATGATTTGCTAACCAGCAAGTTTGGGTTTATTCAACAAATCATGTTTAACACAATAAAGGCTTAGGACAAGATGTAAACTCTTATACTATTGTACTGGATCATATTTAGTGATGTAACCAGTCTTACTGCTATCAATTAAATCCTAATCCATATTTTCTTCCTTAATGGACTTTTGATGAAACAACAATGGGAAAACAAAAGAAATCTAAAAATGGAACACAACAACATCTGAAATTCTTGAATAGGGAAATTCTATAGAAGGGAAATATTAAAAGCCTGGCATATTTTGAGTAGAACTCTATCTCTACTTAAGATTTTGTTTTTCTTTTGTATCCACATTTCTTATTCTTTTCTTCTTCTTGGATACCAATTCATAGTCCAATTTGGCCATATTGGGGATTGAAACATGTCCATGAAAAAGAGCTAAATGGAACTGAACAGCCAGTCTATGCTTCAGACAAAAGTAATGAATTACTAATTACTATTCTTCAAGGGGAAAAACCAGGAAAGTCCTTTTATTGCAAGAGACACAATACAAGATAAACTTGCACACAAAGGATGAGCTAAGTGAAAAAATCCTAATAAATCTCTACAGATGAAGTGAGAATATTTAAATCTTACTCATTCTTTCAATGAATATTAGAAGCAAAGTCTATAAAGAACCAGTATCAATGAAGAATAATATTTGTAGCTCAGGTTGAATGATGGGTCCTTGGATGCTCTTTGAGCCTGCTTGTATTTTTGCAGATGTTTCTTTTGAAGATGTAATGTTCATTATGTTTTGCAGGCAAAAGGAACATTTGTAAGAAAACAGTTTAAAGAACACCAAGGATCCCCTGAAAGAAAAAAAAATCTTCTTCTGTTAATCCTAGCAATTTAGCAAAGCTATGAACACAATATCTTTACTACACTTGCAACAAATCTGTTGAGATCCTCTTCTAGAACATATCAAATTCATAATTAAAAAATACAGATTAAAAAAAGCACACCTCTCATAAATCAGCAGCTGGGCATTGGATGATAAAAATAGTTATCTCTTTTAAAATACAAAATAATATGGAAGACTGGCATTTCACAACCTAATGCCCTGCCTTACAGACAGAATACACTATTCTTCATAAAATCAATGTGATTTTCCCCTTGCTTTTTAAACATAAAGACCATGAAGACAGAATATGGTTATGTTTATATGGTATTTTTAGAAATCAAAGGGAAGTAAGTAGGAGTAAAAGACTAAAGAAAAGTAAAACTGAATATTGTAATTGTGAAACATTTTTATGAGTACTGCTTTATAAACTTACCACATCCTTTGGAGGAGGCTCAATTTCCTTTTTTATCTTTTTACCCATTCTAAAAACAAACAGAACAACAGGAATAGTCAGTGAATAGTCAATGAGTACATTTTATATTTTTAATTGAATTCATACCATATATAAAAACATTGCTATAAAGTAATGAAAAATTCCTAGATTAACAAGATCTGTACATTCAAGTTAGGAAATAGCACTGGTTATTTTATACACATTTTTAAAAATCCACAGTGTACCTTTTCTAACTCTACTCACTAAACACTAGAGTATCCATATCTCTTGAGTTAAGCTCAGTTCCTGGTGAATATAGAGCATTATAGAAATATTTGCAATTGCTTTCTTCCAGGATGATTTGTTTGTTTTGTTTAAAAAAATAAACTTTCCAATCTAATCTACAGTCCAGTAATTTTCTAGGCATCTCAATTTCAAATAATAATCAGGTCTGATCCTATTTAGCGTTTAAGAGAAGCCAGAATTACTACCTCCTCTCACCATGACTGAACAGGTTTTGTGTGTGTGTGCATGTGTGTGCGTGTGTGTCTGTGTGTTTGCTTATTATATTTTTCTAATGTTGCTTTCATTATTATATTTATTTCAGTAAATATTCATGTTTAATTTCAGACCTATGTGAATTCACACAAACCCACCTACACTTTTAGGATCAATATAGCACATTAATCACAGGCAAAGCTGAAAAAGTAAACATCCTGATAATTATGATAGACAGACTTTTGGTCATTGACCAAAATAAAGATAGACTGATTGATTTTTCATGGTGTTTTGACATAGCATTGATTAAAATAACAACAATTTTCACTTTTTATTTGCCCATAGATAGGTAACTATAATTTCCTGAGTTTGCTCACTCATAAATTATCAACTAGATATGAAAAAATGAATATTCTGCTTCTGAAAAATATAGATTTATGTAACTCTAAGAATGGAAAATTGAAATTACAATTATGTAAAGACACTTAGTTTAAAATTGTACAACTGAATTATCCAGTCTTTTGTTCCTATTTATATGTTAATTTAATAAGCATCTAACCAATTCATCAATATGAACCAGTTAGACATTTTGTTTATAAAAGATAAGATGTAAGTTGATACGGTAGTGATAGAAAATCAAATTTTTACTTCATAATTTTGTTAAGAAGATTGAATCATATTCTTTCTAAATATGCTCCACAGCTAAATCATACAAAAGATTTCCCCAAAACTTTCAAATTTAATAACTATTAAAAGGCATTAATATCTGTAGAGAAACATTAATACATTAAATCATCTCAAAAGCCATGGGATTAATCAGCTTTTGATTTTACTTATAACTGCAGTGCTTTTAACTAATGATCCAAGTAAATTCCCCTGCCCCCCCCTCAATTCACTTTGCTGGCTGAGGAATTCTGGGAGTTGAAGTCCACAAATCTTAAAGTTGCCAAGGTTGGAGACCCCTGGCCTAGAGGATGCCATGTCAATTTTTATCAAGCAGTACTTTGAAGGTAATAATCTTAATGTCGAATTGCATCTGGAAGCCTACATGCAACCACTGTAACTCATGAAGTAACTGTGTTACACATGCATACCAAATATAAACATAATTACTTATGCTGCTGCTTTCTGAAGTCTTCAAAGACAATCCATGTAAAATATATTGTAACAATCCAGAGGTATATGTATTATGAGTATTATCTTTCAATCCAGCAATGGGTGAAACTAGTGCACAAGATTTGTGTGAAAGCTGTTCAGGCCATGATTATCACTTATTCTTCTAGCAATTGTTGTTAGCCATCAAGGACATCACATTGTTCACTGGGTCTCTTTAGGGCAGTGAGTGAATTCCATACAGAATAGATGGAAAGTCTCCAGATTCACAAGGCTTCAAAATTCATAGCCGCTCAGTGTTGATACTGTTTAGCTAGAGATGCATATCTTAACTCATGCCAATGGATGGCCCAGTAGCCTCATTAAAAAGATATTAAAGAGTAGGAGGAAAATAAGAAATATACCATCCCATGGATTATCCCAATTTCTTTTCTGCCATGGATTATCCACAACCATGATCAGTATCTTCTCAATATTCTACCTATGCCTAAAACCCAGATGATTCAATTAACTGGTTTCTCATCAATCTGTCTAAAACTGTCTGATCATTTTATCTGCAACCTTTAAAAAAAAAAAAAAAGTGAAGGTTGGAATTGGATTGGAAATTATCCAAATGGCTTCTCCAGAAGGGTTCATACCACAGCCTCTTTAAGCAAAAATAAAATCAGTCCTCACCCAAGGATAAATACACCATCACCTGAATCCCAACACACACCACTTCTTGATCAACCACCAAAGGTATGGGTTTTAATAGACAGGTACTTCCATTCATAGCTCTCATGATCTTCTCCACTTTCTAAGACCAATGTTTGAAATGCTTTGCAGAATTTCATGAGAAGGCTATAACTTAGCTAATTCAACAGGAACTGCACAGCTACAGTCTCAGCTCTGAGTGAAGCTGATTCAATAGATACTTCAAAAGATATTTACAACAATCCTTCAAATGATCTTCTGGCCCAAATCTCCATAGGGGAAATGGCTTGTCTTAAATCAGGAGTGGACAATTAATTTCCCCTCCCTTTACTGTCCCTTTCCTGCTCAATGGATACATGTCAGACAGGGACAGTTACAGTTTCAGATGTGGCTGGTGGACTGTAAAATGCAATTTGTCCATAAAATAACAATGGAAAAAATACCTCAGGGTTTGGTTGCTTTTCTGTTTGCTTTTTTTTGTACAGCATAATTACCATGGTGTAATTATTAATAATAGCATTTACCTAAATTTGGTTACATTTGCTTTTCATGATTCAACATCATTACAGGCATTTCTTTTGCTAGCCCCCAGTTCCTCATACCCAAATAAAAAACAATAAATATTTTTGTCATCTCCTGTCCAAGAGAACCAATCACTGCCCTTTAAAACCATTAAACATACATCCAGGCCCAACTTCATCTGGTACTATAGATATAAATAATAGAAAGCACTGACATTAGTGGGAGCAGAAAGCTGAAAGTTCATTTCTAATGGTACCACATGAAGAAAGCAAGACGGCCACTGTTCAAGCTAATGAACTCTGCAGTAGCTAGCATCCAACATGGCCACTAATATTGATCCTGTTCCCATTGCTGTTTCCTCATGACACCCATTTGCTCCAGGCCCTTGGGAACACAGGGAGGAAAAAGGAGATTTGCAAAAAGAATGCCTCAGCGTAGAGAATGGGGGAAGCATGAGAAAGTGACTCTAACTTAATTATAGTAGGTATAGATTGATCTGGAAAACAGCTTTAGCAAACTTTCAGTATTCTATATACCTTACTAGCCATAAAGGTTTTTTTTTTCCAGAAAGGCAACTAATTCTTGTTTCTTGAACTTGTCTGCCTCTCTAAAGGCTTGGCTACCAAGAAAACTGCCAGCAGATCTAACAATATCAGAAAACCCCCAGCACCTATCAACAGCTGCAGAAATTCATGTGACCACTAGATGGAAATAAAGAAATTCAGGAAATTTTAACTTTTTGTTGCCATTTAATATATTGATGTATATGTTAATTGACAACAAATAGCAACTTCCCAAAAAAGGGGAGTCACTATCCATTCATTAGGGCTATCCCTCAATGTAGCCCAGCATTTCCCAGTCTTTTAGACCACAAGTTGGCAGCAAAATAATACAGAAAATTCTTAACTCCTTATTAACAACAAGCAGACACCTGGATTTTTTGTTTTTGTTTTGTTTTTGTTTACGATAGGGTAACCCTAAAGTAAAATATTCAACTGCTAACTCTTTGCTTAAATCAGAGAATCCAAAAGAACTAGTGAATAATTCATTTAATCAGAGGCAGCCTAAGGGGGAAGTGCTTAAAGTAAAAAAATAACTAGCTGTTAACATTAGGTTGATGACCAGTTGAAATATAGAAGTACTACTTTCCTTATCTTTCATCAATTTCTGAAAACACATATCATAGAAGGAAAAAAAGTTCTAAAGCTGTAGCAACTGCAGTTAGCAAACTTAAAAGTGAAAGCAATACCAGATGTGTAACTTAACTTACTCAAGGAATTAGAGGTCACTTCTGAGGGCAATTACCTCCTCTCGAGAACAGACAGTAAAATAAGGATGTAACATGAGCTACAGAGCTGTTATACATTGCTGTGATCATTTAGGAAGCCAGCAGCTTCTTTCCCCAGGATTGATTACAGTACTGCCTTTAGAATCTTTGATTGCTTTCAATCCTTTTTAGGAATATGAAAAATTATTTGGCAAAGTAATAACAAGTGTCATTGACTAACTGGTTTTATCTTATTCTTCAGTTAAATTTGAATTATAGGAACTGTTCAAATCTATAATATTAAACTTGTTCTTATTCACTACATCTTAATCTATTATTAGGAATGTAAATAGTTGTTTCCTTACAAAGAAATCACTGAAGAATTTGTATCTTGGTTTAAGATTTGTATATTTGTATACATTAATATATAATCTTTTAGATTATATAGAATTAAGAACTAGTTAAAAAAATCCTTTTCTATCAGATACACAACAATGAAGAAAGAAGTTTCTCTCAAAAGCCAAAGTAAGTCTCTGCTTCTTTCTCATCCCAGAGGAAACTTACTCTTAAGTATATCCATCTCACTTGTCCCTTTCTGTTAACTTATCTCAGGAAGAAAAAAAAATCATCCCAGCTCCTATTGCAAAAACACAACCAGAATGTTGCTAGCCATACGCTTTATATTTGAAACACTGAAATATAATCACAGCAATTAAATGTTCTCATTAGGTCTCAAAAATTACAGAACAGGAAAAAATCCTTAGAAGTAATGAACACTAATCCTCAATAACCATTACAATATTCCGTCAGTAGTTTCAAGTCCAGGGCTTCTTTGAACTTAGTTAGGTTTGCTGTCAACATATATCTTAGAATTTAGCATGTGCATTTTGTATCAATATATTAAAGCTAGCATTGGATAGTCACATTAAAAAGTTTCAATTCATCATTAAATATTCAATTTGGCAGCATCTAAAAAACAGTTCAAAAAATACGAATTGGTGCTCACAACTGTACAACCCTTTGTACAACATTAATATAAAAGAGACAGGGTTTCAACATAGACAAGTGATGAATTATATATGATATAACAAAAGGCCAAGGATTAAATTAAGGAAGACAAATTGGTCTAACAATTCCAAAATTTTGGAAATCAGACATGAAATATCTATAGCAGTCTTGCTTGTTAATAATGTATTAGAATATATTAGCCAAATGATATTGTATATTTGCTCATTATTCTTACTTATCCACATGTAATTTGTTACATTACTTTTTTCTCCCTTTTTCAGTATACTTTAAAATTTTTATTTGATCAGTATTATTTATTTTCCTTTTTAAAACTTTTAATTTAAATATATCTTTAAAAATATATTTGATTTTCCACTGGCAAATGTGGAGGGAGAGGGAAGAAGCAATGTCCTACCTGTCAGTGTCCTACATGTCAGTGTCCTACCTGTCAATGAATTCCTTAGCTTCAACCATAACAATACAAGAGCACACAATAGATACAAACTCAAGGTTAAGCCCATGTCACACTGGCCAACGGATGCAAAAAGAACACAGCGGACGAGCAAAAGGTTCCATCCGTTGTTATCCGCTCTCAAAAGGGGCGAAAATTTGCATAACCAGAGCGGATAACAGGGACGCGGGAAGGACGCAGGGCGGATGCAAAGCGGATGTGGAATGGAAGCCTAGCAGATGGAAGTGGATGGGAGCGGATGGGAGTGGGTGGCACATCCGCAGGGCTTCTGGGGGGCCTCAGCGAAGTGAACGCGGAACGGATACAGCGGATGCAGAGCGGACGCCGAACGGATGAAGCGGATGCAGAGCGGAAGTCTAGCGGATGCACAGCGGAAGCCTAATGGATGCCTGGCGTTCACTGCGCATGCAGGGAGGATGCATTGAGTCAGCCCCGCAGATATAACAGAAGCAGCTCGGAAGCAGGTCGCCATTCAGAGGAAAGACCTGCTGCCGGACGCATCGACTGCCTTGCCTGCCCTGCCTGCATGTCTGCCTGCCATCCTTGCTGCCATCCTTGCTGCCAGCCTCCCTGCCATCCTTGCTGCCAGCCTCCCTGCCAGCCTAGCTGCCAGCCGGTCTGCCTGCCAGCCTTGCTGCCTGCCTTCCTGCCAGCCTTGGTTCATGTCTGCCTGCCAGCCTTCCTGCCAGCCTTGGTTCATGTCTGCCTGCCAGCCTTTCTGCCAGCCTTGGTTCATGTCTGCCTGCCAGCCTTCCTGCCAGCCTTGGTTCATGTCTGCCTGCCAACCTTGGTGCCCTGCCTGCCTGCCAGCCTTCCTGCCAGCCTCTCTGCCAGCCTTCCTGCCTGCCTTGGTGCCAGCCTCCCTGCAAGCCTTTCTGCCAGCCTTGGTTCTTGCCAGACTCCCTGCCAGCCAGCAACCCCACAACCATGCGGAAGCACAGCAAGCCTCAGCCATCTGCTGCCAGCCCTGGCAAGAGGGACAGGGCTACCATCCCGCCCCCTGGCTCTCACTCTGGTTCTGCTGGGGCTTCTGCAGCACAGGCTCGCTCTTCTGGGGCTGGCGCTTCTGCTGCTTCTGCTTCTGGAGGAGCTGATGACAAGCACTCCAGCACTAGCCACCTCCACAGCACCTGGACCCTTCACTCCTGAGACTGAGCGACCAAGAGGAGTGCCAGAGACTCATTTTTGTCTTATAGCTTGTTGTTAATAAAGTCTATTTATGATTCACACACTTGTTTCATTTCTTTTTTTTTAATAAAGTCTTGCTGGAAACTTTTAGAAATGGTTTAAGCCTTTGCATGCTTGTGGGATGGGTTAGGATACCTGTGGGATGGGTAATAGCTGTGGGATGGGTTAGGATAGCAGTGGGATAGATAAACCTCCAGTGCAAGCATAGTGGGACTGTATGGTCCACCCTCCCAGGTGCCATACCTACGGCCCTTTATTATCAATAATAATGTAATAATTATCCACACATGTCAACATAAACACAACTCTTTATTAAACGCCCTGTTCATTGTAGGCCAACCAAACATACATGGCCCAATCTCATCCGTGTGATGAGACAGGCTGAAGGAAGCATCCATTAAGCATCTACCATCCTGTCTTGCCACTCCACTGCTCCAGCTGGGGAGTTGCACCATTGTCTCAGGAGGTTGCGCTGCTTCTTCGCTTCATGTGAGGCTCTGTTGGGCCCTTGCACATCCTCAGTGTCGATCAGGTTTTGCCCTTGCCTCCATTCCCCAGGCTCCATGTCCCCATTGGCTTGTTGGAGGTCCACAAGCCTGTTCTGCAAGACTGGGTAGCGGGTGCACATGAGATTGTGCAGGATGCAGCAAGCTTCCATGATCCTCCTCACGGTCTCTGGGCAATGCTGCATGGTGGTGAGAAGTACCTGGAACCTGTTGGCCAGAATGCCAAAGGTGTTCTCCACCACCCGTCTTGCCCTGGACAGCCTGTAGTTGAAGATCCTCTCTTCACGGGTGAGGAGTCTGGAGGTGTAGGGCTTCATGAGGTAGGGTGTGAGGGAGAAGTCGTCATCCCCCACGATGAAGTAGGGCACATCTTGTGTGTCATTGGGCAGGGGGTCTGGATCTGGGAAGCCCACGATAAGGTTGTGTTCCAGCCCCTCCTTGAGGTGACTAGTGTTGTATACCTGGGCATCTGAAGAGGAGCCGTTGCCTGAAGCATCGATGTACATGAACTTGTAGTCAGCATCGACCATGGCAAAGAGGATGATGCTGAAGAAGCCCTTGGAGTTAAAATAAGTGGACCCCCAGTTGGCTGGAGATTTGCAGGCCATGTGCTTGCCATCTATGGCTCCAATGGTGTGTGGTAAGTTCCACTTCTGATACCACTGCTCTGCAACTTTCTTCCATCCTTCTTCAGTGGAGGGGTACTGGAGAAGCTCCTCCTTGTATTCTTCGATGATGGCCTGCACCACTTCTCTGACCACAATGCTGATGGTGTTGGATGGCACCCTCCAGCCGTTCTGCATGCTCCTGTAGGAGGTCCCTGAGGCCAGGTGGCGCAGAGTGAATGCAACCTTGAGTCCAGGGTCCAGGCTAGGCCGGAAGCTGGTGTTTGCCTTGGTCAACCTGGGTGTCAGCCGCTGCACAACTTCTTCAAACATGGCTGGAGGCATCCTCATGAAGTTCTGGAACGCCTGAGTGTCTTCGCTCCTGAGCTCCACCATCAGCTTGTTGTACAGTCCGTCCTCTGCTCTTCTGGTGAAGCATCTTCGGACCCAGACTCTTTTTGGGTGGCTCCTTTTCTTCTCACAGTAGTGTTGCAGAATGATGGTGGCTGCCGAAAGGACTTTGTTACAATTCACGGTGGACATGACTGGATGCTGTGGAAGAGGAAGAGGCAGATGAAGGCTGCAAAGGTCTGCACCGCTGGGCTGCTGTTCTGAAAGTGTGATACAGGCGAGTTGCTCCCCCTTTTTATAGGCAGTATAGGTTTTCCGCTAGGCATCCTGTAGGCATCCTGTAGGCATCCTCTAGACATCCTTAATATCCGAGATAGGTCCCCTCTGCAAATGTTTTTTCCATTTTAAACGCTTTGTTTCCGTTCTGCATCCGCTAGGCATCCGTTCTGCATCCGTTCTGCGTACATTCCGCTTCCTCCCTACGTCCGGGCGGATGGAGTTGCGCGGATGCGCAACGGATGCCTAGCAGATACAGCGGATGCGTAGTGGATGCGTAACGGATGCCTAGCGGATGCCTAGCGGATGCCTAGCGGATGCAGAACGGACGAACTGGATACATTTTCCGCGCAAAAGTTTTAGGCAGCCCAAAACTTTTGGAGTGGATGAAACATCCATAAACGGATGCTGGACAGATAGAGAGGAAGCAAAACGGAGGCAGTGAGTACAGAATGGATACATCGCGTTAACCAACGGATGGCAAGGTTTTTTGTCCATTTTACATCCTCTTTGCATCCGTTGGTTCAGTGTGACATGGGCTTTAACTGCACCAAACTTGATTGCAGGAAATATGACTTCAGCAACAGAGTGGTCAATGTCCAGAATACTCTATCTGACTCTGTGGTTTCTTTCCCAAACCCCAAAAAACTTTAACCTTAGACTGTCTACTATTGACCTCACCCCTTTCCTAAGAGGTCTGTAGGGGGCATGCATAAGTGCACCAACATGCCTACTGTCCCTGTCCTATTGTTTCTTTTCCCCATTTCATGTCTTCATAACTATGTATATACTTATACCTATTATCTTGTAAGCAATTGACAAATCAAATAAATAAAAATAAATAAAAATGTGGAGGGAGAGGGAAGAAGCAGTCTTAATGCCACTTGTTAATTCTAAACAAAACTGGGATATCCCATATAAATAATATAAAAATATTGGTTTTGTATTATAAATAGCCTAAAAATCTCAAGTCTGTTCCTAAAATGTAATTTAGGAACCCAATCCTGACTGTTTTTTTTACTGTACTTCATATCATAGTTAGATGCTGTAACTACATATTTATTATATAAAAGTTAATGAAAACAAAAATGGAATATACTACACTCTAAATTCTGCGGTCACAGACATCATAATGAAAAATACTGATTCTAGTGAAAAGTATTCTGGTACGACAGGAGGACAGTACAAACTGTGTCAAACTATCTAAATGAATCATGGTTAGGGTTAATGCCTGGTGCCGGGCAGAGCACGAAGACCTTCGCCTGGGGCGCCCAGCGCAGCTGACAGGTGGGCCCTCCTGCCCAGCGGCAGAGCTCTGGCCAAGGCAGCGAGCGCCTCCCTCCCAGGCCCTTCGCTCATCCTGCCACGGCCGTGCCAGAGCCAGGCGGGCTGGGCAGAGCCAGGAAAGTGAGCCATGGGTGTGCGCCTGCCTGTCAAGCGAAAGAGCCGGGCTGAGCTTGGCTTCCAAGGTCCCTCCAGCCCGACCCTGAAGGGGCCACTGGGAGAGGCTGCCTGAGGCAGTAATAGCGCCCACCCATCCGTGGACAGGGAGGCGAAGCGACGGCCCATGCCACTGCAGCTTTTGGAGCTGCCGGCACATTTGGAGATGGGGACGGGCTGGGTGAGGGGTGGAAAGGACAGGTGGCTTCGGGCTCTCTTCTCCAGACCCACCGGCCAGGGAAGCAGCGCTGTCATCACTTCCCTGTCTGCGGATGGGTGGGCGCGATTGCTGCCTTGACCAGAGCTCTGTCACCGGGCAGGAGGGTGAGCCTGTCAGCTGCGCTGGACCTCACCTCCCTGTCCGCAGCCAAGTTTCTCCACCGGGCTTCAGTTGCAGGGAGGAGCCCAGGACGGCCCCGCATGGCTGCATCAAATGCTGCATGGCTGCACCAAATGTCGCATGGCTCCAACAAACACTGCGTGACTCCGCCAAACGCCACAGCGATGCTCTAAACGCCCTGGCAGCATGGGGAGAAAGGAAAGCAATGGTGGCGGGAGGTCTCCCGATACGAAGTGCCCCACCAATGCCGAGGTCAACATTTAAACTGTCACTACCCACCCGCCCGAGGATGCAAGGGGGGAAATTAAGTCACCCCCGAAAAGACGGTCTAGCCATTTTTGCAGGAGTCAAAAAAAAAAAGAGGCCCGGCCTTATTTTGTGAGAAACCCGGTAGCATACAACAAACAAAAAGCCAACCCACCGTTATAACCTGCATTTCCAAAAAGGCCTTGAAAACAAACTTTGGGCAGCCCAAAATTTTTACAGGAATTCTTTTTCACCTTCCAATAAATAAAATATTTTATTATCAATGTACCTTCAGGGACAAGGACCCTCATTTTTTGAAAGTGCCATATACTCTTAGATCTACAAAGGTACCTGCTAATCAGCAAAGATTATCCTATTCTTCATTCACTACCCTATATTAATTGCCAAAGTGACAGAGAGTATGGGAAACAGTGAAACATACTGAAGAGAATACTTTTTGGGTGTTGATATGGAGATAAGTTGGCAACACAAACTGATTAGGCATAATGACCTGATGAGAATCATTACACAAAAATTCAATTATTTATTGTAGTTATCCTTCCTTTTCTTTTCTATTTTCTCCCCATGATCTTTGATGATAACCCATTAAGGAATATCATTTGATATTGTTCTGTAAACTCCCCCCCCCCCCGCTGCCTCCTTTGGGCTCAGTCTTTGATTGGCATGTCAGGGGTTACACTGCAAAAGTAGGTGTGGTCTGAGAAAAAAATTAGCTTTGGCTTATTTTTGCATTTTATCACTTCCTAGATATTTAATAATTTTCTCTTTTGTTGTGTTCTGGGGACTATATTTAAAACTTCTTACAAGTGTATGTAGACTTGGGACTTCAGGTTGCATATTTCTGTTGTATAAAATGCTAAAATGTAAATGACATTTTATAAACATACATATGCTCATGGATATTCCCATAATATATATATTTATATATGGTATCTAATACAAAATAACACATTCAGAGAAAACTATCAAATCAATGTTCTTCCTAAAAATCAGAATATTTTGACAAGTGAATAAAACAATATGTATCTTTTAGATCATTGGGCAGTTGGCATGCAACATATTACAGATTAAACCTTTCTCAGTATTTCTGATGACAAAGTTCAGAAAATCTCTTTATGATCTGATGTTTCAAAAACATGACTACTGCTGAATCAGCCTATAATGAATTTAGCATAAAACAGCAATATATGCTTTCTTTGATAGTTTTTGTTATTGGCATTCCAATTCCATATTTATTACTCTCATAAATTAACTAGCATTAAAAAATTGCATTTGACAAATGTGGCATCTCTGCATTAGTAGTGCAGATTCTTGTGCTTTAGTCTGCACTGCTAATAGGTGCATCCAATTCTAACCCTTTTAAAAACTGTCTTTGGGGATCCTTTTCAAAGTCTCAAGGGATAATGTTGACAGCATGAAACTCTAGCTATGCTGACCTCAACTGATTTATTATGAACTGGAAAAATTACATTTCAGAAAGGCATTACTTTCTTAATCCCTTGAAATCCTCCTACATAAGTCAGTATCCTCTTGCTGCTTTCACCACATAGTACTGGCTAAGTTGCTGTTCTTTAAATCCAAACTCAATATGCTGCTAAATGTTCTTAGACAGACAAATGTTTTAGCTATTGCTTGCTATCTGTTATTTTGGCAGGGAGAGGTAAACATACATTTAAAAAAAGCAATCTAAGATGCCAACCAAAACAACAGCAAAGCAACTCAATTTCAGTTATTATAACTGTAAGCAAAATTGACCCATGTTTATGTAACCATTTATTGGATAGGAACACATACTGCAATAAGCCCCAGTTTGCGAAATAAAATATGGCTTGCTTTGTACATAATTATAAATTGTAAGCCATAATTTACAAAACGGGAATGCCTGGGTTCATACAGTATAATTTGTTATGGTCTTATTTGCATTATATATGAATATATATATAATCATTTGTTGTCTTAAATGTGAAATTATATAAGATGAAAGAGATAAGTATTTCATTGCAAGAAAAGTATTTTAATACAAATAGCAAAGGGAGGTCTATTATTAAATAGGAATTAAAGGCAGGTCTATAATTAAATAGTAGGTATTACAGTATAGTAATAGTGGATTTTAGGGGAGACTTTCTATTTTATCCCCCTCTTTCTATGTATATTCAACAGTAGGATTTCAGTAATACAGTCCTTCAAGTTTTGGGGTTCTATAATCTTCCATGACCTGAAATGAACACTTTATATCAGAACCATCATTAAAACAGCAAAGAATATTTCTCCTGAATCAGCTCAGGAAGTTCAAACTGCCCCAAGGAGCTGTTGATACTGTTTTATAGAGGAATCACTGAATGTGTCATTTGTACTTCTATAAATGTCTGGTTTGGTACAGCAACCAAACAGGACAGATAAAGATTCCTATGGATAGTCACTGCTGAAAAAATCACTACAACTAGCCTTCCTTCTATAGAAGAACTATTTACTGTGCGGGCCAGGAGGAAGTCTGACAAGATATCTGCAGATCTCCCACATCTTGGGTACAAAGTGTTTCAACTCCTTCGCTTAGGTTGGCACTTTAGAGTATTATATGCCAAGAAAAGTTGACACAGGGACAGTTTTTTTCTCATGCCATCACTCTGCTGAATACTGAATTCTCGCTGTTGACAAAACAGTGATTACTAATGTGTATGTATATTAACCAATAGTGTGGCTGTAGCATTATTTATCCATTTATTACCTCTTATTAACATTTCTACTGGTTGCATACTTTTAATATTATTATTCTTCACACAGGCAGGTACATGGGAAGAAGATGTGGATGTTTGATGAGATTACACATATCATTGCAGGATGTAAGCTGTTTTGAGTAAAGCCATCTTTTACAGTTGACCTGTGGTGAATTGATCAATGCCAATGTTGTTAAAGTGATGCCCCAGTTGTTCTGGAATTGCACCTAAGTTATCTATGACTATTGATACTACTTTTCCATTCTTTTATCAGTTGTTCCATTTCTATTTGCAGATTTTTGTATTTTGTTTTCTTCTTCATTTTTTTTCTATTCTGCTGTTTCCAGATACTGCCATGTTCACTCCCCAGACTTTTTTGTCCTCCTTAGTTGTTAAATCTGGGGTGTTATATGGTAGGTACCTGTTTCTTTGAATTGTAAAGCCTCACAGAAATTTACTATATTTTTTGCTCCAATAAAACACACTATTTTCCTCCCCCCAAAATGGTTGGAAATGTCTGTGCATCAATGCTGGTCATTTGATGAATAGCAGTGGGTCGTGGTGGTGGGGTGATTACAGTGTTGAACCCTGCCTCTTCTGTCTTTGTCATTGCCCGCATCTACTGTCTCTTTTTTGCAGTGCAGGAGTCAATAGGCAAAGCTGGCACATGAGAGCAACCCTTTCTGTGGTCTTCTCAGGCTCCACCTGATCTTTTTTTTAATTGTTTTCCTCCTCAAAACCTAGGTGCGTCTTATGGTCAGGTGCTTCTTATAGTGTGAAAAATACAGTATTTTCTTTATTTTCTATCACTTTATTTTATGGTCTGACCAGTTCTTGCTTGCAGGAAAATGATACTTCTTGCAGATCTTCCAATGCACCATTGCTATTTTGTCATGCCCTTGTTTATAATCACTCTGTGCAATCTTGAAGGAGAAACCAGGTAGTACACTGTTTCTTCAACTTCTTTGAATAGGCAGCACTTGCTGCCTGTTGCTGAATTCTCAATGCTGGTTTTATATGCATTGGTTCTGAACATTGTTTTTATGCAGCCAAAATTAGCCCCTTGTCTGTGTCTTCAACTTTCTAACTCCTAGCCATTTCCAGGTCTTGTTATTATCTGTTTCCCCTGTTATTTTTGTCATGTATTAGCCATGTAATACTTTTTCTTCCCATGCCTCCATTCTGTTCTTCATTTGGTCATTCCTGTAGACCAGTTTAGTCTCTTCAGTAGTCAGTAATCCTGCCTGATATATTACCTTTAGCGCATCTTCTTCACTGTCTTTCAGATATTCTTCCAAAGTCCCTTTTTCTTCTTCAACCATTTGATATATTTGCATCATCCCACACCCACCTATTTTTCTTTGTGTGTCTGTCTAGATCACTGTGAGGATGAAGGGTATGATTCATTTGTCATTATTGTTCTGGTCTTCCTATTCACGGCTTTTAGTTCTGCTTCAGTTCAGTCCACTATTCCAGTTTTGTATCTAATTACTTGAATTTCCTGAGCGTTTATTAGTTATTTATTGTTTTGCAAGTACACAGAGTGCTTCTATATTGGTGACAAACTGCCTGTGTGTTTAACCACACTTCCCAAATAAACTATTTTGTTCTGTTCTATTCTTCTTTTTCTATTTTTATTTTATTCAAAAAAAGTTAAAATACAAACTAAAAAAAAAGAACAGCAAAGAAAGAAGAAACAGAAAGCAAACAAGACATTAGAAAAATGCATTAAAAAATCAACACATATATACCATACTATCTCTCCCAGTTGAAAACTCTGTTAGTACATTACTATAACATTATTTCCATCCCTTGTCAAACAGGCCCTCAAATTTTTTAACTACTTAATCTATTTGCAAATCATTGGCCTGTCATCTATGTATTATATTAATCATAAAATAGTTAACAGAAGACACAATAATAATAAAAAGGTTAAAGTTTCAAAACCTCTGTTAGCAAACTTATTGTTATCAACTCATAGAAAATTTACCAAAGCGTCTTATCAATCCCAAATTATCCTAAGAGTAATTCCTGGATCAAATATCCATGTTTGTTTCTTTATACCATCTCTTATCAATTGTTGTCTGGTTAAATATAATAAATTCAGTTTCCACAATCAGTCTATCTTCTTAACAAAATCTAGATAAAAGTGATTTCCAATTAAGTATGATAAATCCATTTCCCAATCTCCTTGAATCCTCCTCCTAGGGAAAATGTATCAAATTATTATTTCTCCATTCAATCAGGCTTCTGCTGTTGTTCAAGAATGCAGCTTGAACTTCAGAGAGCATATGCAATTGACTCAGTTAGTTAGTTCTAAGTCTGTACAGTCCATAACTCTTTCCAATGGATCTGCAACTTTCAAATCACATACCTTTTGTGAATCTAATTTATCCAGAGCTACATGTATCTGAATATTTTCCACAGCCATTATAATTTCATCAAACTTTTTAAAAAAGCTTTCAACTAAAATTTGCATCTTATTAAATGGTCTTTTTTTTGCTTGTCTTTAATCTGATACATTGTTGCCCTGTATAACTTAGCTAGGAAACAAAGAACCTTGAAGCAAAGTGGGGAAAAAATAGGGAAGATATTTTCTGAATATTTCGATCCAAGATTAAAACCAAGGTTAAAAAATAAGCTCCAAATATTTTGCAAATCAATAAAATGCAAAAATCCTGTGGTCAGAGTCTAATATTAATGTAAATCAAATGAAAGCACTTTCACCAACCAAGAACGGAGTTTCCTTATGGAAAACTGAAAGTTATTCAAACAACATAAATCAAAGGAAAAAAAAAAAAGAATAACTAGAGTCCAGTAGGGGGTTAAAATAAATCAGCATTCAACCAATCAGTCAACTTTTAAAGATAAAAAACAGAGCAAAACAAAAGATTGAAAAAGTGAAGTTAAAACCCAGAAACGCTTAAGAAAATGAACTTCCAAGAGGAAGATGGATGACCAGTGACTGTCGAACCACTCCCACAGGGAATTGCAATCTTCAAGATTCTCCTTCCCAGGTAGATCCAAGACATCCGAAAGATGTCTTGGTCATTCCTAAGTGCTCCCATTCAAATCCAGGGAGCACCATTGCCAGAAAAAAAAAACAGCAGAATGTCAGCAAGAAACAACTCTTTACTGTTCAGCCACCATCTTGGAAAGGAGCCCTATTCTATTCAAAAATATTATACTTGTTCATTAATTTATTGAGAACATGGCCCAAAGAGACATACTTCTGTGTAACAAAAGGAAGTCTAGGATTATCAGTTCATTTGAACAAGAAATTAGAATCACGTATTTCAATCAATCAGACAAAAATCAGTTCTGAGTGTGGGAAGACCCACCTTCCTTAAGTAACAGAATTCTAAGTATCTACTCTCAAACTCCAATCTTCACAACACAGGGATGTGGAAATTTACCACCACAGTTGTCCTGTAATATTCCAGGAAGTCTCAAAAAGCTTGGGGGTAATTTCTAAGGAACTAAAGGTCTCTCTTGCACTGATGAGTGCCAGTTTTGTGAAATCATCATCAAGAGAATGTTGAACAATAATAGTGAACACTGCAGGCTAAAAAGAGAAAGCTGCCACACTCAAAACGATCATTGCTGCCCATGTATAGTTTGCAAAAAATTATGCAGATAAGCCAAAAATCTTTTGCAAAAATGTTCTGTGGACAAATGAGACCAAAACAAAACTTTGTGAAAAGTGTTATGTTTGCTTAAAGGCAAACACTGCATTCCAGCATAAGAATTTTATCCCATCTGTGAAACTTGGTCATAGTTTGAGCCTGCTGCTTCTGGATCAGGATAGCTTATCAATATTGATGGAAGTGTGGATTCTTAATTTTACACAAAAATGTTAGGGAATCTCTCCATGAACTGAAGTTTAAGAAAAAGTAGCATGACATAAATCATATGACCAAAAACAAAACTGTTAAAGCAGAAAAAAAAGTTAGATTATGTTTTGGGTCATTTTGACCATTTTCAAAATATTGAAAATTCAAAAACCTACTATATATGACAAGAAAGTAACTTTGCTATTTCCCTTGTTCTATTATAATCTTTGATTTACATGGCTTCCTATTTCACATGATTGCTCACATTAATCGATAAAGGCATAAACACTATAAAACATTAAATAAAATTTAGTCATCAAAACTGCATATAATTTGCATTGTTAAAAAAATTTGAGCTTTATTAAAAAATAAATAAAAGAGTTTAATGGAAAATGTATTCTTAGAAGAGGACGTTCTTTTCCCTTCATATACCCTTTCAATATATTTTCAGTATTTTTCATTGTTTCAGGACACCTGTTTTTCCTTTGTTTTGCATAGCGTGATAGGAAAGACACAGCATACAGTAAAATAATTATTTTCTGAGAACAGACAATACTGGGAGACAAAATACAGTAGGAGGATTTCTTTTACTTACAATTTGTTAGCATGCTTACTTTATTAACTGTATAATGAAATACAAAGTATTCTCTAAAATGTATTTAACAGATTATAAAACGAAAAAATCTTAACTAAAGTTATTGCAAACACGGCGCACAGCTTTCGCATTACCGAAGGGCTTTTCCTTCCTTCAGATGACTTTTCAGCTCAAATCGTCCCCAGAAAGTTCCAGTCAGTCACACAGGAAGATCTGTATCTGCGCTTCTAGGCCGATACACACGTTCCCACGACTCCTCAATACTGGTCTCGCACTCTTGCGAACGCGTCTCACTCTGCTTGTCGCTAGGCAACGCTAACCTTAAGACGCATGCGTAACAGCAGTTTCGAGAGCGTTGACCTACAAAACAGAGTTTCTCCAGGGGGCACAACTTTGCCGTCATAGACAATAGACTTCTATTCATTAGACTCATATATAGTTAAGAGTTTCCAAGTTCAGATTGACATCATTCTTCACTTTCTGATGGAGTGGAATAATAAAGTGTCATACAAATCACATTAAACGAGCAATTCAGATTTGAAAGACAGATGGCTCGAAAAACTTCCCCCACGCCCTCCACAATTTCTGTTATATATTTCTCAATTCAACTATATTGCCTGAATAGACGCTGGTTATATTTTATACACAAAAGAGCAGCGATTTTTCAATTTGGCAGCGTGAAGATGGGTGGATTTTATTTATTTTATTTTTATTTTATTGGTCAATTGCTTACAAGATAATAGGTATAAGTTATAAACATAGTTATGAATACATATAAGAAAAATAAAAGAAACAATAGGACAGGGACAATAGGCACGTTGGTGCGCTTATGCACGCCCACTATATAAAATTACACACACACACACAAACACACATAAAAGTGTCGCGTTGGGAAACACCGAGATAGAGGCAGAACCGTTCACATTCAAAGCTTTCACATGAACAAACAAAAGTTCATAGGATCGTAATTAAGGATTTGTTTCCAAATATGGGTAATTAAATAAGGGCACTAAGTTAGGCTTGGAAACGTCTGAACGGATTGTGTTGCGCTTCGATGGATCAAGCCCCAAAGGTCTTAATATGAGAGACGTTGCTTCGGAATCTGGTCTCTTATTGACTAAATATGATCGCTCTACTTCATAGATCTTGTCTGAGTCGGAAAAATAGATAGATTTGACATGCTTGGATAGGAAAGATCAAGACCTATCTCCTGTCAAAAAGAAATACAAAGACGAGTCCCTCAAAGCTCCAACCACGCTCCAGTTCGAGGCAGTGCTCACTAAATTTTGATATGTCTATGCTTTCATTCTGTAATTGTTCGCGCATGCGTAGTTAGTCCCAAGGCCTGAATTGGATAAATTGCTCACGTTGGTATTCTTTTTCTGGAGAATCCGGTGTGACGTTCCCCCTCTGCTCCCTCCGCTTGTTGTGCCACAACTTGGTATTGTGGATTAAGAAACGCGATCCAGTGTTATTTCTTAATGCGTTTCCCATTCTGAAACACCATTCACGCAGCTTGAGTTGTTAGCCACCCGAGGAAGAGGGCGGGGAAAGGAGGGGATAATAGCGTAGAGAAAGTTCCCATTCCCAATATTAGAAAATGACGTCCTGATCATTATTACTGCTAAAAAAGAGCCAGAAGAATGGAATGTGGAATAAGGAACAGTTAATCACCAGGCAAATATAGTACAAGTTCCTAACATACTGTGGAAAGGGAACTTCACGAGGACAGTGGTATCACCCAAGCAGGAAAACCCCGAAGGGAACATCAGGCCAGCCATGACAAACACAGGACATGCCAAATCAGCAAAACAGACAAAATTTCCTTTATAAATTACAAAGGAAACAGACAGAAAATTGCTGAAAAATAAATAGAAAAAACAATTACAAAGCTAAAAGAGATTAGGAAAGAACCAATAATACAATCAAGCCACCCCACAGAGTTTATTTTCTGCAACTCGCTAAGTTTGCCTTCCAGCAAAAAATGAACTCTGACAGGATTTTAATATCTAAACATTAAACACTAAACGAACATTCATACACAAAAGGAGAAAAAAGGTATAAAAACCAGGAACTTACCATTCAAAGTTAAACCCATGTCACACTGCACCAACGGATGAAAAGAGGATGTAAAACGGAGAGAAACACTTGCCATCCATTGGTTAACACAATGCTTCCGTTCTGTACTCACTGCGTCCGTTTTTCTTCCACTCTATCCGTCCAGCATCCGTCGGCTAAGGTTCCATCCGCTCAAAAAGTTTTTTTTTTTTTTTATTAAAGTTTTTATTAATTTTCTACAAACAAACAAACATACAAAACATTAAAAACATCTATTCTCATATATACTTCCGGTGTATCGGTTGGTTCATCAGTTTTGTGCATTCATTTTATAGTGTCAATTACAATTATATTGCATAACTACTCATATTGTCAATCCATATTCTAATATTACTAAAGAAAAAAATAAAAATAAAAAATTCTTTTTTCTGACTATACTTTTAATCATTCATGCTTTGCGAGATAACAATACTTCAAACAAATTATTCTATAATTTGTCGTATAATCATAACAAATCAATCCTAAAAAACTCTTCATATATATAGTATTAATGTTCTATTATTGTATTTTATCATCTAACCATTGATAAAAAAAACCCCAAATTGCATAAAATTGTTTATCTTCTTGTTCTCTAATTTCAAATGTCAATCTACTCATCTCAGCACATTCCAATATTTTCTTAATAATTTCTTCCTGCAATGGTATTTTCTCATTCTTCCAGTTTTTAGCAAATACAATCCTAGCCGCCGTTAATACATTTACAATCAAATATTTCAAGTCTTTATTATATATATCAGGTAAAATTCCCAATAAAAAGATCTCTGGCTTCAAGTCTATGTGTTTCTTTATCATTTTTTCCAACCACATGTGAATTTTAGTCCAATATTTTCTAGCATTCTCACAAGTCCACCACATATGATAGTATGAGCCAGGTATCTGATGACATTTCCAACATTTTTCAGATTTATTCTTGAACATTCTTGCTATTCTTGTCGGGGGAAGGTGCCACCTGTAAAACATCTTTTTGAGGGGAAAATGTATCCAACGTGTCCGTTCTGCATCCACTTGGCATACGGGGAACATCCGTTCTGCATCCGTCGTCATCCGTTACGCATCTGCTATGTCCGCTAAGCATCAGAGAAGTGGTGCAGGCCAGCATCGAAGAATACCTGGAGGAGCTCCTCCAGTGCCCCTCCACCGAAGAAGGCTGGAGGAAAGTTGCAGAGCAGTGGTATCAGAAGTGGAACTTCCCCCACACCGTTGGAGCCATAGATGGCAAGCACGTGGCCTGCAAAGCACCACCCAAGTCGGGGTCCACTTATCACAACTACAAGGGCTTCTTCAGCATCATCCACTTTGCCATGGTCGATGCTGACTACAAGTTCATGTACATCGATGCTTCAGGCAATGGCTCATCTTCAGATGCCCAGGTATACAATGCCAGTCACCTCAAGGAGGGGCTGGAAAGCAACCTCATGGTGGGCTTCCCAGATCCAGACCCCCTGCCCAACAACACACAAGATATGCCCTACTTCATTGTGGGGGATGACGCCTTCTCCCTCAGAACCTACCTCATGGAGCCCTACACTTCCAGATGCCTCACCCATGAAGAGAGGATTTTCAACGACAGGCTGTCCAGGGCAAGGCAGGTGGTGGAGAACGCCTTTGGCATCCTGGCCAACAGGTTCCAGGTACTTCTCACACCATGCAGCATTGCCCAGAGACCGTGAGGAGGATCGTGGAAGCTTGCTGCATCCTGCACAATCTCATGCGCACCCGCTACCCAGTCTTGCAGGACAGGCTCGTGGACCTCCAACAAGGCAATGGGGACATGGAGCCTGGGGAATGGAGGCAAGGGCGAAACCTGATAGACACTGAGGATGTGCAAGGCCCCAACAGAGCCTCACGTGAAGGGAAGAAACACCGCAACCTCCTGAAACACTGGTGCAACTCCCCAGCTGGAGCAGTGGAGTGGCAAGACAGGATGATAGATGATTAATGGATGCTTCCTTCAGCCTGTCTCATCACACGTATGAGATTGGGCCATGTATGTTGGGTGGGCCTACAATGAACAGGGCA